>CM035419.1:185688498-185950998 GCA_020310875.1 Ceratopteris richardii
CGCATACCCATATGCATACGCATACGCATACCCATACCCATACGCATACCCATACCCATACGCATACCCATACGCATACGCATACGCATACGCATACGCATACGCATGATGGAGAGTGTTAATCTCCAAAAGAACAAGTTAACCTTGAAATTAGACCACCTCTATATCAAGATTAACCTTAGACTCTACCAAACTTAGAGATCATTCACCAAGTTATCAGAAAAATTGAATGTTCTGAAAAATTCAACTTCTTCAGAAAGTCTGCTGCAGATTAATCACTCATTGACTAATCAATCCTGTAAAGTTTTTGATAAAACTTTGCACAACACTTCGCCTTAAGGTTGCGCAACTTTACCAAGTTAAATCTCTCAAAATGATTGAGTATACTGTGAGAAATGTGTGAACCACTTTACCTATGTCTGAAACTGCTTCCTTGCAATGGCGACTTTGACACCTGCAACTTCTTAGTTTTGGTTCTCCCAGCTCTGAACCCGTTTGATCAAGATCTTTTAGCCATAGATGGCTTACCTTCCAACTTAGATTTTAAGCCCTCATTTGTGTAAAACTTTACACTGTGGACTGAGCAATGATCATTTCATTGAAGATGAAATGTGCGCCAGATTCTTCGACTCTTAGAACAATCTTACATATGAATGTTCCTAACCAAAATTCTCTCAGCCTGATTACAATTAACCTCTAAAATTTTAGCCATAGATAGATTAGCTATGGACTTAGACACGTGCAGAAGGATTTCTCAAAAGATTAAACACAGAAGGAGCAGACTGCTAAACATCAGGCGCAAGTTTTTCGATTTCTTCAGAAAATTTACATACAGGTGAGGATGGATAATTCACTCTCTTCAAATGTGTCTCATGACACTAGTTTCTCTCTCCCTATTCTCTAATCTTCTTCTGCTCTACTTGCCCGACATTTTCCATCATATTTATAGATGAATATATACAAGTGTATGACTAGACAAAGGTATAAGTCAGCTAATGTACATATGTGTACATGTCTTTGGATTTTCTGAACATGTCCTTCCTTCAACCATCTGACTTTGTTTTCTTCTTGACTCCTTGACTTCATTCCTCCATAATTCTTCAATTGATGATTGTCATGCACCAACAGCTCCCCCTCAATCATTAATTGAGGTTCTTCTCTACCTTCTTTACTCCAGCCATATCCTTGAATCTTTGTAGTTTTGGTCCATCTAGACTTTTTGTCATCATATCTGCAACTTGATCTTTTGTGGGAGTGTGTATGACTTCAATCTCTTTCTCAATGACCTTCTCTCTCAGGAAATGATACTGTATTTCAATATGCTTAGTTCTAGCATGAAATACAGGATTAGCTGCCAAGTATAATGAACTCATATTGTCTCCACAAATAATAGGAGTACTCTGAATCACATCAAAAACTTTCAAAAGTGTCTTTAGCCATATTACCTCTTTTGCAGCTTCCACCATACCTTTATATTCTGCCTCTGTGGATGACAAAGCAACTGTATGTTGCTTCTTAGAACACCATGAAATCAATTTGTCTCCTACATAGCACAAGTACCCATGTGTTGATCTTCTATCATCCACATTACCTGCCCAATCTGCATCACTATATATCTTGATTCTTGTATCTGAAGTAAACCCATAGTACAACCCTTCTTTGAGTGTACCCTTGATGTACCTAAGTACTCTTTGTCCTGCAATCCAATGTTCCTTTCTAGGACAATGCATGAATTGTGAAAGCACACCAACTGCATATGACAAGTCAGGCCTTGTCAATGTAGCATAAATCAAGCTACCAACCAAACTTTGATAGAGTTTCATATCTCTGAACTCTTCTCCTCCAAACCTAGACAATTTATGGTTCACTTCCAAAGGTGTAGGTGCAACCCTGCAATCTTCCATTTTAAATTTGGTTAGCAAATTTTTAAGATACCTTTCTTGGGTCACATATACTCCATGTTGAGTATAAGTGATCTCCATTCCCAAGAAGAATGATAGATTCCCCAAATCACTGATTTTGAACTCTTTCTCCATCTGCTTTTTGATCATTTGTATCCCCTTATCATCTGTTCCTGTAAGTATTATGTCATCAACATAAATACACACATAAATGAACCCATCTTCACTTGCTTTGACTAGCAAGCTACTATCTGCCTTTGATGCTTGAAAACCAAGATCATTCAAGAATTTCACAAGCCTATAATTCCAAGCCCTTGGGGCTTGCTTCAACCCATACAAAGCTCTCTTGAGCTTACACACATAATTTGGACTCACTTGATCTTTGAACCCATCTGGTTGCTCCATGTAGACTTCATCTGAAATGTAACCATTCAAGAAAGCATTTTTAACATCTAATTGAGACAACTTCCAACCTTTACAAGCAGCAATTGCTATGAGTGTCCTGATGGTTGTCATCTTTGCCACAGGACTATATGTCTCATCATAGTCCACTCCATATGTCTGTGCATACCCTTTCACAACAAGTCTAGCTTTGTACCTAGACACACTTCCATCTGCAAATCTTTTAGTTTTGTAAACCCACTTACATCCAATGATCTTCTGACTATTAGGTTTAGGAACCAAATCCCATGTTTGATTCTCTATCAATGCATCATACTCCTCTTGCATAGCATCTTCCCAATTCTTCTTTCCTTTGGCCTCTTCATATGTAGAAGGGTCTTCATCTGTTTTTACCAAATAAGCATAATCTTTAGTAGTCAAGAATGAAGTGTCATAGCTATACCTTGTAGGTTGCCATTTGTGCCTAGATGATCTCCTAACTTCTGCACTTCTTGAGGTCTCTGGTTCATCACATTCTGGATCAAACCTTGGCCTCTCTTCAACTTCAATCTGCACTTCATTACTCTCACTTTCATCAAGTAATTGAATCTTTGCTTTACCTTTTCTTTGATCCACTACTTCTTCATCATCTGCATGTACATTATATTTACCTGCATACCAAGTACCTTGCTCATCAAATGTAACATCCTTGGATACAATAAATTGCTTTGTGGATGGACTCCACAACCTGTATCCCATTTGCTTATCATCATAACCAATGAATACATACTTCTCTGCCTTAGGCTCCAACTTATGCCTCAATTGAGATGGCACATATGCATATGCCAAGCATCCAAATATTCTGCAATGATCCAAGGTAGGTTTCTTACCCCACCAAGCTTCATATGGTGTCATACCCTGCAAAGCTTTACAAGGTAATCTATTAACCAAATATGTAGCTGTATTAACAGCCTCAGCCCACAAATAATTTGGGCAATTCTTCTCTTTCATCATGGACCTTGCAAACTCAACAAGAGTCCTATTTCTTCTTTCTGCTACCCCATTTTGTTGAGGAGAGTACCTGCAAGTAACTTCTCTCTTTATACCTGCATTCCACAAATAATCATTGAACTCATTTGAAAAATACTCTCCCCCTCCATCTGACCTTAGTCTCTTCAATTTTTGACCTGTAATCCTTTCTGCATATGCATGATAGTGTTTAAATGTATTAAACACTTCTGACTTTTCCTTAATCACATAAATTGTGATCCACCTGGTAGCATCATCAACATATATGACATAATATCTTGAACCATTTATACTAAAGTCCTTTGAAGGACCCCACACATCTGTATGCACCAATTCAAGTCTTTCTGAATACATAAACCCATGCTTGGAGTAGGATTGCTTATGAGCCTTACCTAATTGACATGCCTCACATCTGTATGTCATGTGTTGACCTGCAATGTTAGGCATTCCAAGCACTGAATCATTGTTAATCATTTCTTTGATACCTCTTTCATTAAAGTGTCCAAGTCTTTTGTGCCAAAGATCCAATTCTGACACCTTCTGCTCTCCATATGTGAACATAGCATGTCCAACATTTCCTTGTACCTTCAATGTGAAGAGCCTTCCTTCTTTCTTTCCTGCAATAACTTGTTTATACCCTTGACTAGGGTCTTCCACATAAACTCCATCATTGGTAAACCTTACTTCATAACCTTTTTCCACAATTTGACCTACACTGATCAAATTCTTTGGAATTGTGGGAACATAAAGTACCTTACTCAGAAGAGTGCTCCCATCCTTAGCCTTGACTGAACCAATTGACTTTACCTTATGCTTTGTATTATCACCTGTCTGTACTGTATGATTGATTGCATTATGATCTAGGTCAGTCATCAAAGCAATATTTCCACTCAAATGATTACTACATCCTGAATCAATATAAAACACTCTCATGTCCTCATGTGAAGTTTCACATGTATTCATAATGAGAGTCGAGTCCTCCTTTTGATCTGATGCATAGTTGTAATAGGTGTTATTATAGGATTGACTTTGGAAGTTTCTTCCTCCACCTCTTCCAAAAGAATTCCTACCACCTCTACCTCTGAAGTTTCCTCTCTGAAATCTACCACCTCTTGCTCTTTGATTAAAGTTCTGATAGTTACCATTGTTTTGATTATTATGCCAACAATCATGAGATAGATGATTGGTCTTACCACATATCCAACAAGCTCTTACATTCTCTTTGTTGTTTCTGCCTCTTCCTCTACTTCTGCCATTTCCTCTTCCTCTCATGAAGTTTGCTTGGTTTGAAGTACCTTCTTCTTCACCTGATTGTTGCTTTCCTTTGTTGGCTTTCTTCTTGTCTTTAGAATACATTGCATGACCTGCACTCTTATCAACATCTCCTTTGATATCATTCTCAAAAGTTAGCATATGACCTAACAATTGATTCAAATCAGGAGTAAAGTGATCTAATGAAAGTTCTGTAGATAAAATGAAAGGCTTCCATTTCTCATCTCCTCTTAGTCCTGTGAGTATTTGTCTTACCAATTTGTCTTCTTCAATATCTTCATCCACTGCACCTAGAGAATCTGCAATGTCCTTCATCTTTGTCACATAATCAGAGATTGATTGTGAGGCCTTCTTCTTGAAGGTAGTAAACTCTGCCCATAGTGAAGCCTTCCTTGATTTGGTTGTATTTTGGAAATGCTTTTCCAAAGCATTCCAAATGTCACAAGCACTTTCAAGTCCTCTAATGTGAGGAAGCAAATAGTCATTGACTGCCATGTAGATGATGCTTCTTGCTTGAGCATCCTTCTTCATCCAATTCCTCAAATCTGCAAGCTCCTCCCTAGTTGGAACACTAGGATCTCTGAATTCTGGCTTTTCTTCATCTCCTGTGATATATCCTATCAAATCTTTGCTCATAAGATGAGCTTCCATCCTCATAGACCATGCAGGATAGTTCTCTCTATCCAACTTCTCAATTTGGAGACTATCTCCCATCTTTACTTCACCTGTAGCTTCAAATCTTTAACCTTTACAGATAATGAATGTACCTTTACTTCGAATGTTGCTCCTTCTGATCCTTTTGATACTCTTTGTATGTCTTCCTTTAATCTTTCTTCACACTTTGACCTTTTGCACCTTCGAAATGTAAAGTTTTGTATTTCTGCAATAGTCGGAGTCTCCTTCACTTCAATTTTGACACAACCTGCTCTGATACCACTGATGGAGAGTGTTAATCTCCAAAAGAACAAGTTAACCTTGAAATTAGACCACCTCTATATCAAGATTAACCTTAGACTCTACCAAACTTAGAGATCATTCACCAAGTTATCAGAAAAATTGAATGTTCTGAAAAATTCAACTTCTTCAGAAAGTCTGCTGCAGATTAATCACTCATTGACTAATCAATCCTGTAAAGTTTTTGATAAAACTTTGCATAACACTTCGCCTTAAGGTTGCGCAACTTTACCAAGTTAAATCTCTCAAAATGATTGAGTATACTGTGAGAAATGTGTGAACCACTTTACCTATGTCTGAAACTGCTTCCTTGCAATGGCGACTTTGACACCTGCAACTTCTTAGTTTTGGTTCTCCCAGCTCTGAACCCGTTTGATCAAGATCTTTTAGCCATAGATGGCTTACCTTCCAACTTAGATTTTAAGCCCTCATTTGTGTAAAACTTTACACTGTGGACTGAGCAATGATCATTTCATTGAAGATGAAATGTGCGCCAGATTCTTCGACTCTTAGAACAATCTTACATATGAATGTTCCTAACCAAAATTCTCTCAGCCTGATTACAATTAACCTCTAAAATTTTAGCCATAGATAGATTAGCTATGGACTTAGACACGTGCAGAAGGATTTCTCAAAAGATTAAACACAGAAGGAGCAGACTGCTAAACATCAGGCGCAAGTTTTTCGATTTCTTCAGAAAATTTACATTCAGGTGAGGATGGATAATTCACTCTCTTCAAATGTGTCTCATGACACTAGTTTCTCTCTCCCTATTCTCTAATCTTCTTCTGCTCTACTTGCCCGACATTTTCCATCATATTTATAGATGAATATATACAAGTGTATGACTAGACAAAGGTATAAGTCAGCTAATGTACATATGTGTACATGTCTTTGGATTTTCTGAACATGTCCTTCCTTCAACCATCTGACTTTGTTTTCTTCTTGACTCCTTGACTTCATTCCTCCATAATTCTTCAATTGATGATTGTCATGCACCAACAACGCATACGCATACGCATACGCATACGCATACGCATACGCATACGCATACGCATACGCATACCCATACGCATACGCATACGCATATGCATACGCATACGCATACGCATACGCATACGCATACGCATACGCATACGCATACGCATACGCGTACGCATACGCATACGCATATGCATACCCATACACATACGCATACCCATACGCATACGCATACCCATACGCATACGCATACGCATACGCATCGCATACACATACGCATACCTATTCGCATACGCATACCCATATGCATACGCATACCCGTACGCATACGCATACCCGTACGCATACGCATACCCATACGCATACCCATACGCATGTGCATACGCATACGCATACGCATACACATACGGATACGCATACGCATACGCATACGCATACGCATATGCATACGCAGAAACATACATACACAGAGACACAAACATAGACACAGACACAAACATAGACACAAACACAGACACAGACACATACACATACACATACACATACACATACTCATACGCATACACATACACATACACATACACATACACATACAGATACTCATACACATACACATACACATACACATACACATACACATACACATACACATACACATACAATACACATACACATACACATACACATACACATACACATACACATACACATACACATACACATACACATACACATACACATACACATACACATACACATACACATACACATACACATACACATACACATACACATACACATACACATACACATACACATACACATACACATACACATACACATACACATACACATACACATACACATACACATACACATACACATACACATACACATACACATACACATACACATACACATACACATACACATACACATACACATACACATACACATACACATACACATACACATACACATACACATACACATACACATACACATACACATACACATACACATACACATACACATACACATACACATACACATACACATACACATACACATACACATACACATACACATACACATACACATACACATACACATACACATACACATACACATACACATACACATACACATACACATACACATACACATACACATACACATACACATACACATACACATACACATACAGATACAGATACAGATACAGATACACATACAGATACAGATACACATACACATACACATACACATGCACATGCACATGCACATGCACATACACATACACATACACATGCACATGCACATACACATACACATACACATACACATACACATACACATACACATACACATACACATACACATACACATACACATGCACATACACATACACATACACATGCACATACACATACACATACACATACACATACACATACACATACACATACACATACACATACACATACACATACACATACACATACACATACACATACACATACACATACACATACACATACACATACACATACACATACACATACACATACACATACACATACACATACACATACACATACACATACACATACACATACACATACACATACACATACACATACACATACACATACACATACACATACACATACACATACACATACACATACACATACACATACACATACACATACACATACACATACACATACACATACACATACACATACACATACACATACACATACACATACACATACACATACACATACACATACACATACACATACACATACGCATACGCATACGCATACGCATACGCATACGCATACGCATACGCATACGCATACGCATACGCATACGCATACGCATACGCATACGCATACGCATACGCATACGCATACGCATACGCATACGCATACGCATACGCATACGCATACGCATACGCATACGCATACGCATACGCATACGCATACGCATACGCATACGCATACGCATACGCATACGCATACGCATACGCATACGCATACTCATACGCATACACATACACATACACATACACATACACATACACATACACATACACATACACATACACATACACATACACATACACATACACATACACATACACATACACATACACATACACATGCACATGCACATGCACATGCACATGCACATGCACATGCACATGCACATGCACATGCACATGCACATGCACATGCACATGCACATGCACATGCACATGCACATGCACATGCACATGCACATGCACATGCACATGCACATGCACATGCACATACAGATACACATACAGATACACATACAGATACAGATACAGATACAGATACACATACACATACACATACACATACACATACACATACACATACACATACACATACACATACACATACACATACACATACACATACCATACACATACACATACACATACACATACACATACACATACACATACACATACACATACACATACACATACACATACACATACACATACACATACACATACACATACACATACACATACACATACACATACACATACACATACACATACACATACACATACACATACACATACACATACACATACACATACACATACACATACACATACACATACACATACATACACATACACATACACATACACATACACATACACATACACATACACATACACATACACATACACATACACATACACATACACATACACATACACATACACATACACATACACATACACATACACATACACATACACATACACATACACATACACATACACATACACATACACATACACATACACATACACATACACATACACATACACATACACATACACATACACATACACATACACATACACATACACATACACATACACATACACATACACTACACATACACATACACATACACCTACACCTACACCTACACATACACCTACACGTACACCTACACATACACGTACACGTACACATACACATACACGTACACATACACATACACATACACATACACATACATACACATACACATACACATACACATACACATACACATACACATACACATACACATACACATACACATACACATACACATACACATACACATACACATACACATACACATACACATACACATACACATACACATACACATACACATACACATACACATACACATACACATACACATACACATACACATACACATACACATACACATACACATACACATACACATACACATACACATACACCTACACCTACACATACACCTACACGTACACCTACACGTACACATACACGTACACATACACATACACATACACATACACATACACATACACATACACATACACATACACATACACATACACATACACATACACATACACATACACATACACATACACATACACATACACATACACATACACATACACATACACATACACATACACATACACATACACATACACATACACATACACATACACATACACATACACATACACATACACATACACATACACATACACATACACATACACATACACATACACATACACATACACATACACATACACATACACATACACATACACATACACATACACATACACATACACATACACATACACATACACATACACATACACATACACATACACATACACATACACATACACATACACATACACATACACATACACATACACATACACATACACATACACATACACATACACATACACATACACATACACATACACATACACATACACATACACATACACATACACATACACATACACATACACATACACATACACATACACATACACATACACATACACATACACATACACATACACATACACATACACATACACATACACATACACATACACATACACATACACATACACATACACATACACATACACATACACATACACATACACATACACATACACATACACATACACATACACATACACATACACATACACATACACATACACATACACATACACATACACGATCACATACACGATCACATACACATACACATACACATACACATACACATACACATACACATAATGCATACGCATATACATACGCATACGCATATACATACGCATACGCATACGCATACGCATACGCATACGCATACGCATACGCATACGCATACGCATACGCATACGCATACGCATACGCATACGCATACGCATACGCATACGCATACGCATACGCATACGCATACGCATACGCATACGCATACGCATACGCATACGCATACGCATACGCATACGCATACGCATATGCATACGCATACGCATATGCATACGCATACGCATACGCATACGCATACGCATACGCATACGCATACGCATACGCGTACGCATACGCGTACGCATACGCGTACGCATACGCATATGCATACGCATACCCGTACGCATACGCGTACGCATACGCTGCGTAGGCGTACGCATACGCGTATGCATACGTGTACGCATACGCATACGCATTCGCATACGCATACACATATGCATACACATACACATACACATACACATACACATACACATACACATACACATACACATACACATACACATACACATACACATAGACATACACATACACATACACATACACATACACATACACATACACATACACATACACATACACATACACATACACATACACATACACATACACATACACATACACATACACATACACATACACATACAGGTACACATACACATACACATGCACATACACATACACATACACATACACATACACATACACATACACATACACATACACATACACATACACATACACATACACATACACATACACACACATATACACATACACATACATAAACATACATGCATACATACATACACACATACATACATACATACATACACATCGTATAGCTCAAGCGTAAGCACCACCTCCTTTACTTGTGTTTTTTGAGCACTTTTGGCCCTATGCAGACATAGTGTCTGGCCTAGTTAAGAATTAGGTTCTAGTGCTTATTGAAGTGTTGAAACGTATAGCCATACGCATACGCATACGCATGCACATATGCATACGCATGCACATACGCATACGCATGCACATACGCATACGCATATGCATACGCATATGCATATGCATACGCATACGCATACGCATACGCATACGCATACGCATACGCATACGCATACGCATACGCATACGCATACGCATACGCATACGCATATGCATATGCATACGCATACACATACGCATACATATGCATACGCATACGCATATGCATACGCATACGCATATGCATACGCATACGCATATGCATATGCATACGCATATGCATACGCATACGCATATGCATACGCATATGCATACGCATATGCATACGCATATGCATACACATATGCATACGCATATGCATACGCATATGCATACGCATATGCATACGCATATGCATACGCATATGCATACGCATATGCATACGCATATGCATACGCATACGCTTACGCATACGCATACGCATATGCATACGCATATGCATACACATATGCATACGTATATGCATACACATACACATATATGCATAGACGTATACAGATACACATACACATACACATAACATACATATACACATACACCTACACATACACGTACACATACACCTACACATACACCTACGCATACACCTACGCATACACCTACCCATACACATACACATACACATACACATACACATACACATACACATACACATACACATACACATACACATACACATACACATACACATACACATACACATACACATACACATACACATACACATACACATACACATACACATACACATACACATACACATACACGTACACATACACATACACATACACATACGCATACACATACACATACGCATACACATACACATACACATACACATACACATACACATACACATACACATACACATACACATACACATACACATACACATACGCATACACATACAGATACACATACACATACACACACATACACATACACAACACGTACACATACACATACACATACACATACACATACACATACGCATACGCATACGCATACGCATGCGCATGCGCATACGCATACGCATGCACATACGCATACGCATACGCATATGCATACGCATACGCATACGCATACGCATACACATACGCATATGCATACACATGTATACGCATACGCATACGCATACGCATACGCATACGCATACGCATACGCATACGCATACGCATACGCATACGCATACGCATACGCATACGCATACGCATACGCATACGCATACGCATACGCATACGCATACGCATACGCATACGCATACGCATACGCATACGCATACGCATACGCATATGCATACGCATAGGCATACGCATACGCATACGCATACGCATACATATACACATAGACATACACATAGAGATACACATACATAAACATACATACATACATACATACATACATACATACATACATACATAGATACACATGCTGTAGCTCAAGCTTAAGCACCACCTCCTTTACTTGTAAATGTGTGGAGATGTGAGGACTGGTATGAAGACCATGAGCAAGTGAAGGCACAAGTGCGTGAGTGAAGTGCGCAAGCATGCACACACATACACACACACGTGCACATGGTAAGAGCAAAGAGAGGAACAATGGAAAGCTTCTATTACCAATTACTCTGTTACAAAGCTCAAATCTCTAACAAGCCAACTCTATAAAAATCTAACGTCAAAGATGCGAACCCCCTAAAATGAGCTCTCTAGCTCTATTTATAGTTTTTTGAGCAGTTTTGGCCCTGTCGAGACATAGTGTCTGGCCTAGTTAAAAATTAGGTTCTAGGGCTTATTGAAGGGTTGAAACGGAGTCTAAAAATTATGAAAATTGGTAGGATTATACTTCTAATACTTCTCAGGTTCAAGCACTCATCGACTTCAAGAAAATGGAGTTACAAAAAGATGAAATGATATTTAGAATGGTTTTAGTGATCAAAGTCACTATTTTTGTAGGGGATTCTTTTGAAATATTGACATAGACTTCTTGGACCTCCTGTTGGCCGCATACGAGAAGAAGCAAGTACGAGCATACAAGCAGATCTAGCACTAAGGCAACCTTTTATTTTTTTCAAAACCACTACACCATTTAAAAGTGATTCTCATCACTAAAAACCCCTGTAAATACCATTTTCACCTTTTTGTAGCTCCATTTTGTACAAGCCCAGGAGTCCTCGAGCTTGAGGAGCCTTAGAAGTAGTTGCCTGCCAATTTTCATAATTTTTAGATCTCGTTTGAGCCCTCAAATAAGCCCTGGAACCTAATTTTTAACTAGGCCGGACACTAGGTCTGGACAGGGCCAAAGCTAGTCAAAAACTATAAATAGAGCTAGAGAGCTCATTTTTGGGCTAGCTTCTTGTAGTTTGAGCTTGTATGAGAACTTGGTTGCAATAGAAGTGATTCCATTGTCTTACTCTCTTTGTTCTTGCCGTGTGTGCGCGTGTGCGTGTATGTGTGTGCATGCTTGTGTGCTTCTCACTCACGCACTTGTGCTTCCACTTGCTCGTGGTCTTCATACCATCCTCACGTCTTCCCGGATTGACATTAAAGGAGGTGCTACTCATCACTGAGCTACACCAAATTTTGGCGCCGTTGCCGGGGATCGAGCTTTGAGGACGAGCGTGTGGGTAAGACGTAGAGAGGACGCGTTGGAATGGTAAGTAGTTGGTAAATTTCTGATTTTTCTCCATCTCCATCTCCATCTTCACCTCCTTCTCCATCTCCACCTCCACCTCCTTCTCCACTACATATTCCCTCTTCCTTGTCATTCCCCTCATTTGTTGTGTGCGAGTTTGAGAGAGAGCGAGTGTGTGTGCTTGTCTTTGTGTGTTTTTTGCATGTTTCTTGCAGGTGGCAGCTCCATCATCATCTCCAGCAAGCTCAGTAAGTACAGAATTTGTCTGCACAGTCCCCGAGGCGTTGAGCTCGAGCTATCGCGACACTCCGAAAATTTCACCCAATCACGATTCTGAGTGCACCACGACACTGCGCAGGCCTAGAGCTCCCAGGATCACTAGATAGAACAGAAAAATTCACCATATCCCGAGCTATCGCGACACCTCGAGGTATCGCGACACCTCACGACCTATCGCGACACCTCACGACCTATCGCGACACCTCACGACCTATCGCGACACCTCACGACCTATCGCGACACCTCACGACCTATCGCGACACCTCACGACCTATCGCGACACCTCACGACCTATCGCGACACCTCACGACCTATCGCGACACCTCACGACCTATCGCGACACCTCACGACCTATCGCGACACCTCACGACCTATCGCGACACCTCACGACCTATCGCGACACCTCACGACCTATCGCGACACCTCACGACCTATCGCGACACCTCGACCTATCGCGACACCTCGACCCGACCTATCGCGATACACGGCCTTTAACGCATGAAAATTTAGGGTTATTTTTTGAGTGATTGGAAGGGTAGTTGAGCTTAATTTTAGGCACCTTGGTATAACTTTAGAACCTTGGAAGTGGGCAAAAGGCCTAGAAACCAGAGAGGGATCTCCTGAACCCTGAGAGCCTGTTTTGACCCTTTAGTGCCTGAATGGTCATAACTTGACCATACGAACTCCGATTGATGAGATTTTGGTCTCGTTGGAAAGCTCGTTGAGAATCCTACGTGGACCTCGACTGGTTTTTAAGTTGACCTTTAGGTGGAACTAAGTGGTCCTCAGATTCAGGGGGTACAGTGAGTTACTCCAGGGGGACTAAAATTATTGATGTGTGTCTTTCAATTACTTGTGGCAATAGAGCTATACTAATGGGTGAGCTTTTGCAGGAACATTGTGTGCACTCAAGGCAATCCAAAGCAAGCTAGCAAGGGTGAGTACCAAGCTTGGGAGAAGGCTTCTTGGGCTTGTGTAGCAGTCTGGTCAACCAACTACTTGAGGTTGGAAGATCTCTCAACCCTCCTTTGTCAACCTAGCCTAGGCTAAGTACGACTTAGGTGTGGTAATTAATTAAGGCAACGTTAGGCACGAAGCAAGTCCAAGAGTATTAATCAACCAAGTGCAAGAAGTAAATAGGACTTAAGTGCGAAAACCCTAAGGGACAAAAGGTAAACTGGAATCGTTCACTTATCAAGTGCGGAAATTCACTTAAGTACTCCTGACGACGCGATTTCAGACAAGACCATAAACATAATATTCAACTCAAAAGAACAAGGTGATTGGTGCAAATTAACTTGCAACGAGAGTGTGCTTGGGTCCCAGGGGGTAGATAAATCAGGCATATGAACCTTAGATTAGGCAGACACTTAGGCCGAGACAGACAAAGCCTCAGATCTTCTGAAGCTAGTGTCAATCACACTGCCAGGTCTTGGGCCCAACAGTTGAGTGATTACCCATACACTCCCAGATCAGAAACAAGTGATTCTGAGATGTCCTATCACATGGAGAGACCAGTAGGTAGTTCAGGATTGGCTTATCTAGAAAAACCAGAAGGACCATACAAGACTCAATTGGAATATATCAGGACGAATCGTCTAGGTGCTCGCATCTACGAAGACAGGCTGGGAAGATCGGTGGTCCAGATTAAGAACCCCGATCAACCCCATGGATTAGACCACCCAGTAGTCAAGTTTGAGAATGGAGCATACCTAGATAAAGAGGGGACTATTTATGTAGTCACCACTCTTCCTGATAGAACAGACGAGTTTGGAAATGAGATTGCAGAGACCGACATGGGTGATATAGAGCAAGGGAACTTAGAGAAAGAACCGAGAACCCCCCGTGGTAAATCTGTCTTGACCAGAATCATGACTCCAGAGTGGATTCCACAGGATAATAAAAGCATAGACCTGCTTTTAAACCGAGAAACCGATGAGGCTTTTTGGAGATACAAATCTGCTCAACCCCAGGAAGTGAGTGCCCTCACAATCTATGAGTTTAAAGACCCTGATAGCCCAGGCCAAGTAACCTACCTAGACAATGCATCAGAGAGAATCTTCGTGGTCACCGAGAATGGCAGACATGCCTACACATGGAAGGGTGAATTTGTTTTTCCCCAACCTCGGACTAATGTGTCATACAGTCACCAAGGAGCTGGGACCTCCCAAGCTCATGGAGCGCAAAGAGATAGAAGTAGAGACAAACCTGAGGTAAGTTTTGCCAACTCCCTGGGAAGGGAAAGAACGGGAACAGAAAGGAATAGAGTGGACCCTGAGAGACATAGAACCCCATGGAATCAAAGGAATACTGACGATTTTCCTTTGCCAAGGCCGAGAGAACACACTAGGACCCTGCGACCAACTCAACTGGTGAAGTCCATGAAGAATTATTTCGATGGCACGGGAGACCCTTATGACCATGTGGCAGAATTTCGGCAAGTATTGAAAGCTGAACAAGTAGAGGACCTATTCACACAATATAATGCTTTCGGTCTAACCCTTAGGAACACTGCCCTTACGTGGTTTCAACCACTAAACGAGAGGCATTTTAGAAACATAGACCAGCTCTTAGAGGCATTTATCGTTGAGTTTTCTAAGAGTGGAATCAGGCATAACACCTCCTCACTAATTCATAGCTTCAAACAAACACCTCAAGAGATGGTCAGACTAGCTGGAAGGAGATTTAGGAAGTACGTGGAGAGATGTCCAATGCCGGAGTTACCCACATCAGCCAAACAAGTGGCCTTGTTCTTGGATGGATTGTTGAGCACCAAGCTCATGTCATATGTGTATCTGAAGGACCCCAGAACGATAGAAGAGTGTGTGCGAATGTGCATAGACATTGAGGACAATCTAGGTGAGGAATTAGAACTATCAAAAATCTATAAGGATTCTGATAGCTCTAGTAACCTGACATCTGGCCAATCCACATCCATTGAGGAACTTGCAGAGAAGGTAGCCCGAAAACTAGGTGTCTCTAGCAAACAAATTCCGAGATTCGCCCCAGTTAAGCGGTGTTATAATTGTGGCGGCGACCATATGGCAAGTGTATGTCCCATTATGGCCCAACCCCAGGCGAATCCTAGTAGCCAGTACTGCACCATAGAGCGCAGATACACCAACCACACTGCACAAGCCTGCCCATATAACAAACAAACTGTTAGGCAAAATTACCCTCAGACATATCCACAACAGGGTAGATACCAGAATCAGTACCCACCACAACAATACAACAGACCACAGCTAACTTATCAGCCACCGTATCAAGGGCAGCAGAGACCTCAACCAGTCCTAGTACAGCAACCCACTGCTCCAACCAATGTGATCCCAGTGAAATATGCATCTGCTGAAGAAAATCCGAATAGAGCCATAGTCCCAGTCACCCCATTGCTATCAGACAGTGATCCAAGTGACCATAGTTTTGACTCCACACATATTGATAGCCCACAGGCTTACTACATGCAGTCACCCGAGCCTAACGAGTCATACTATTATGAGGACCCAAGTGAAAATAGTGGGGAACCTGAGTATGCTAATGTCATGTACACAAACCCCAACTCTAGACCTCAACCTAGGCAGGTACGAACCCCATTTCCTAGAGGACCATGCTTCAGATGTCAGGGAGATCACCTTATACGTGATTGTCCACTGCCTGTCCCTACACAACCTCAACCAGTAACCATTCAGGGGTTCTGTCAAGACCGCGGGAAGGAACATCTCCTACGAGATTGCCCAAAGAACCCTAATAACATGCCTAAAATCACTCCTATCAATGTTGTTGGGTTAGTTGTAGACTCCACAGGGAGTGTGACTTCCACTGCACCTGTGCAGGTGATCACAAGAGCCCAGGCACTTCAACAACACCAAGGTGTTGGTCAGGAAAAGAGCCCCGAGGTGAGCGAAACAGAGAGCATAACCAAAAAGAGGACTAGAGCATGGAAGGATAGTCGTGAAAGAATGAAGAGGCAATGGGCGAAAAAGATAAACGAACTTGAAGAAAGCTTGAGAGAAACCAAGGCAAAAATCATAGAAATCACATCTCAACCGCACTCTCACACATTCCCACCGCAACCATCCCCATCACCCTCCATTCCTCCAGCCTCTAATACACCCCACGTAACCCACCCACCACCCCGAGTAGGATCAGTATTAGCTGACCCCACTCCTGAAGGCTTGGACATGATGTTCAAGGCCTACCAGGCTCGACTTCAAGAAGGGCCAACAGCTGCAAACCTAGACAAGAGTTACCCTAGAGCAGATTTAGAGATTGAACGGATGAAAATGTGCATGAAAATGGTAGAACAAGCTCAAGCTATACTTGAGACTAGTCAAAAGTTCAATCAGACAAACTCTGTCAAGCCGGATTTGCATTTCCAAGGCTTACTAGAAAGATTAGAGCAGTTGGTAAACAAATCACAAGTTTCTTTACCTCCACAGGCTCAACCAGTTGTTGAAAGAGGAAGCTCACCACCAATGGGAGCTTATGTTCCTAATTCCACGGATGCTAGAATACCTCCTTCAATTCAACAGTACTCTCAAGAGTTCTTGCGGGAAATACAAGAAGAGAAATGGGCCAAGGAGAAGGGTGATTCCCCTCCTATTCCTGAGATTGATGATCTTCATGATCAATTTCCCCAAGACATTCCGTCTATCTATGGAGATCAAACAGAGCAACAAGAGGATGAGAGATTAGATTTTGAATCTAATTCGTTACAAGAGTTGCCTCATTTCACAGGCCCATGGGAATCTGAATCTCTCCAGATCAGAGCTCCCACAATATTGGTGAGAAATGAAAACTCAGTGATTCCAAGAAACACTGATGTTGTGAAGAACACTAAGGTTCAATGTCATCTCACTGTAGAGGAGCTGCTCAAGGCAAAACCGGAGCTCTGGAATCATGTGAAGGATCAGGTTCCAGAACTTGAATCCAATATACCAAAAGTAGGCTCTAAGCAAAAAGTTCCAGAGATACCTCTCGACAAGATAGGAGACATGAGCGAAGGTGAAGAAGGTAACACTTATCTTCCGATCACCTATCAAGGTTACACAACCAAAGCAATTGTGGATTCGGGTGCTGGTGTTGCTATTGCGACCACCTCCTTGTGCAAGCGATGGGGCAAACCCAC
This sequence comes from Ceratopteris richardii, assembly GCA_020310875.1. Lineage (NCBI taxonomy): Eukaryota > Viridiplantae > Streptophyta > Polypodiopsida > Polypodiales > Pteridaceae > Ceratopteris > Ceratopteris richardii. The sequence goes on from CM035419.1 coordinate 185,708,262, forward strand.
CTTAAGACCAACGAGAATGAAACTTCAAATGGCAGATGGTCATTTTGAAAGACCTCTCGGATTGCTTGAAGGGATAACTCTAACCACTTGTGGTGTAGAGTTTGAACATACATTTGCTATATGTGACTTTGAGAAGAATAATGTTTACGAGATGATCCTAGGAAGACCCTTCCTACGACAATTGCAAATAGTACAGGATTGGGGAACCAACTCCTTGTACTTACAACACTTAGGGGTCACCACCAAGGTCAATCTGAAGGATTACACCTTCAGAGATGTACCACCCCTACAGTGGAATCCTATCCACAAAGCGAAAGAAGATTCTATCTCCGTGCATTCTGGAAGTTCACCTGAACCATCCTGGCTGCATGAAGATACTCACTTGTGGATGTGCAAGGTTGCGGAGGAAGAGGAAAAGCGCCTAAAAGCGAGAGAAGAAGGAACTCCCCCAGGAGATAGACCAATAAAAGACCCAGCCTATACACCGATGATATTTCCAGATGAGGAATTTGAGCCTCATGGTTGGGCAGAAATCTTAGCTACCATGGACATTGCAGTCAATGAAGAACAATGGACGCCTCATTGTGATGAGGAGGGTTATGATATTTCAGTGTTCATGTGTCAGCCCTTGTTGGAAGAGTGTGATCCTAGTGAGTTCATAGAAGAAGAAGAGAATGACGATGAGCTAGAATCCATTGTGATGGATACTTACTTTGACTCAGAGAAACACTATTTAGAAGATATAGGAGTGTTAACCCAAAAAGAAGAAGAACCCCTCACAAGTATTAAAACGATAAATTCAAAGGAAGGAAGTGAAGGGGGTCAAAAGAAAAAGAAAAGAAAAGCAGTGAAACAAGAAGAGGAAGAATCATTGTTTGAAGTACCAGAAAATTTCAAGAAATACGAAGTGGAAGACCGAAAAATTTTGGTACGAATGCCTAAAAGAGAGGCCATTATAGGAGAAGCATATGACAATAAAGAAAAGACCAAAAAAATTATAGTGACCATTGAAGGGAACGAAGAACGATGTACATACATAGGAGATGACCTAAGTGCAAAAGAAGAAGTAGAGCTTGTAGCTCTATTAAGGGAATATAGGGATGTGTTCGCATGGCACTATAGAGACTTGAAAGGAGTAGATCCAGAGATTTGCTCTCATACGATTCCGATGACCGCTGATGCCAAGCCCACCAAACAAAAGCCCTACACATATAATGACAATTATGCAGCCAAAATAAAAGAGGAAATTGACAGGCTGATTGAAGCTGGATTCATCTATGAGATTGAGCACACTGAATGGGTGTCCCCCATTGTAGTGGTGCCCAAGAAGAATGGGAAATTGCGAGTGTGCATTAACCTTAAAAAAGTTAATGCCACTACGATCAGAGATAGTTATCCACTTCCAATCACCGAACATCTATTGGAGCGTGTTGCAGGCAAGGAAGTTTACAGCTTCCTTGATGGATTTTCAGGTTACAACCAAGTAGCCATTGCCCCCGAAGACCAACACAAAACAGCCTTTGCCACAGAATGGGGAATCTTTGCATTTCGTGTGATGCCATTTGGGCTCACCAATGCACCTGCAACATTCCAAAGGCTCATGTGTCATGTCTTCAAAGAGTTCTTGCGAAAGAGCTTAGAAGTATATGTGGATGATTTATGCGCTCATTCCCAAGAAAGAAGTTACCACATCCCTGAGCTCAGACAAATCTTCAACAAGTGTAGAGATTATCGAGTGTGTCTGAACCCAGAGAAGTGTGTGTTCATGGTACGACAAGGTAAGATCCTAGGTCACATTGTTTCTAAGAATGGAATTTCAACAGATGAAGACAAAGTAAGAGCAATAGCAGAGCTGCCCAGGCCACGGAATGTTAAAGAGGTACAAGCCTTTATGGGCCATTATGGATACTACCGTAGGTTTATCCACATGTATGCCATCATAGCTAAACCTCTTTATGGGTTGTTAACAAATTTTGAGTGGAATGAGGAATGTGAGAATTCCTTCAACGAGCTGAAAAGACGTTTGTGCACAACACCAATATTGACTACTCCGGATTGGAGCAAACCCTTTCATGTCCATGTAGATGCCTCCAATCATGCAGTAGGATGTGTGCTAGCACAACCCACAGGTGAGGGAAACCTAGATTTGCCGATAGCATATGCTAGTAGGCAATTAAATGGAGCTGAACAAAATTATACCACAACGGAGAGGGAAGGCTTAGGTATGGTATATGCTGTGAAGAAGTTTAGACACTATCTATTGGCCAATAAGTTCAAGTTTTTCACTGATCATCAATCTTTACTATATTTGGTCAATAAACCTTGCAATACAGGCCGCTTAGTAAGATGGTTCCTCTTACTAATGGAATACGACTTTGAAGTTGTTGTTAGGAAAGGTAGAACCCATCTTAGGGCAGACCATCTTTCTCGCATCACTTCAGGAGAGCCACCGCAAGGAGTGTCTGATGAATTGCCCGATGCTTATCTGTTCAATTTAGAAGTTGTTCCTAAATGGGCAAATAAGTTGGTACCAGTCCTAACCTTCGGGCCTGCAAATAAGAATGTGAAAACAAGCAAAGAGGAAATTGTAAAATCACTAAAGTATCAAATATTGGCCGGAAGTATGTACAAGCAAGATACCGAGGGCATATTAGCTTGTTGTGTCGAGGACGATGAACATACTAGTTGGTTGCAACAAGCCCATGAGGGATTGCTAGGAAATCACTACTCTAAACAACGAACATTGCAGAATCTAAGACGCTTAGGAGTGTATTGGCCTAGCATGGACAAAGAAATACAAGAGTGGATCCAGAGTTGTCCAGTGTGCCAGAAGAGACCCCCAGTGGAGCATGCCACTCTTTATCATGTGTCATTAATCCCAGATTGGAGTGCTCCATTGGTTGAGTTCATGAGATCAGGAACATTACCCAATCAGGCTAGTCTTGCAAGAAAACGGAGCATGGAGCAAGAGGCTCAAGACTATGCCTTAGTAGGAGACAACCTATATCAAAGAGGCAAGGATGGTTACCTAAGACTGTGCGTTCATGAATCAGACTATTTGAAAGTCTTAGAAACTGCACACAGCGGTGCTGCAGGTGGACACTTTGGGCCTGACAGAGTAATTAAGACCATTCTATTCTCAGGACTTTGGTGGCCTACTCTTCACATGGATGCACATACTTATGTGAAGAGTTGCGACACATGCCAACGTGCCCAATATCCGATAAGAAAAGATGAAATGCCTTTAAGGCCAATGATGGGAGGACGTGCATTTTCAAAGTGGGGTATAGACTTTGTAGGTCCCATCAACCCCCCAGCTAGAAACTCCCATGCAGAATATATTATTGTAGCCACAGATTACCTTACAAAGTGGGTGGAAGTAAAAGCCACGACAAAGAATGATGCTCAAACGACGGCTAAGTTCTTATTCGAAAATGTGTTCACTAGATACAGGTTACCAATAGAGTTGGTTAGTGATAGAGGTACGCACTTCTTGAATGAGGTCATTGAAAATCTCCTTCAAGAATTCATGGTGATACATAAGAAGTCTGCCCCCTATCACCCACAAGCTAACGGACAAGCCGAGAGCACGAATAAGATCCTATGTAACGTATTGACGAAACTTGTAAATAATAAACGCTCGGATTGGGACAAACAACTTCATCATGCTGCTTGGGCATACCGAGTTGCCTACAAAACGGTACTCAATGCCACCCCATTTCAGATGGTCTTTGGACAGAATGCGGTGCTACCATTAGATTTCCTAATTCCAGCTTTAAGGGTAGCACAAGAGTATGAGTGGAATGGACATGAGTTGTCCTCTAGGATCTTTGATCTAGAACGTTTAGGTGAGACGAGGTTACGAGCAGCAGCAGGCATCTATGCTGCAAAGAAACGGCAAAAGGCATACTTTGATGCCCATGTGAAGGATAAGGGTTTGAAAGCAGGAGATCTAGTTTTAGTCTACACATTGAAACAACACGCAAGAAAGCTAGAAAAGAGAGGCTACGGACCTATGATCATCAATAGGATCTCCACGAGTGGAGCAGTACAACTAGCCACTCTAGAGGGGGATGTTCTCCCAAACTATATTAGCGGGTGCAGAGTCAAGCTGTATCAGGAACCCCTCACAGAGGAAATGCTAAGTCGACTCAATACTGCTAAGCAACGTAAAGAGGAGGAAAAACGAATTCGAGAAGAAGCACAGGCAGAGGCCTTAGAGCGTATCAGGCGAATGAAGCTGAGGAGACAAGGGAGGGATCAGCCTATGACTGACAATCCAGAGTCTCCAGGCTATCACATGGCCATGTGTGAGACTGCAGGTGAACGTACCCATAAGATAGTGGACCGACGACCTTTTGTGACCCTAGAAATAGGACAAAGAGATAGTAGCACAAGCGTGAGAACATTAATTGATTCAGGAGCAGCCACAAGTGCAGTTCGGCTTTCTTATTGCCAGCAGTTGCAATTGGAGGTAAAACCCCTAGAAGCATATCTGATAGGATTAGGAGGTGTTGAAACCCCTTGCATGGGAGAGGTGGATCTTCCCCTTTACATACAAGAGGTCCTCATGACAGCAAAAGTGCTAGTGTGTGAAGACGAGGACCTGACCGAACCTCTGGTCTTGGGCCAAGACTGGATCTACGATCACGCAGTCAACCTCAACCTAAGAAGTGGACTTCTTCAGGCTTGGGTAGGCCAAAGCCGTCTCACGATTGAATTAGAAAATCAAGCACTCAAACCAATAGAACAGGCACCAACTCCTGGTCCCTCCATGAATCCACATGAAGATAACAATGTTGTTCTTGAACAAACTTCTATGGTGCAGAGGATTGTCAATCTTACTGAAGGTACAGGAGCCAATAAGGAGTTCCTAACTGACCCAAAGAAGATTCTAAACGAGCAGACCGAACATCACTTGACACGAAGGAGGCTGCTGATCAAGAGGCAGGAGCGCCAACCCGTGCAACATGGAGCATCTCGTGGCGTGAAGCAGATCTGGATACGCAAGGATGGAAAACCCACAACTCTAATAGCAGACTCTCAAGGAGACAAGAAACGTGCCTCACCATCAAGGAACAAAGTGAAGAAGCCCCCTAGGATAACCCCTAGGCATACCATTTCTATTTGGGTTCCTAAGCGGTCAATGAAGGCCACCCCTAATGCTAGACAGATATGGGTGCCCAAGGCTTGCTTACAAGCCCAAATTACTTCACCTTCAGGCACTAGGATGAAGCAACTTTCACAAGCACTCGTGGCCAACAACTCAGCAAATGAAAAGATACCTACACCTCTCACTGTCCCCACTCCCATCAACCCTAGGAATGTCTGGAAATGGGTACCCAAAAGGTCCCAAATACATCACACTCTCATCCAGAAACCTTCACCTGTCTTTAGCTCTAAGAGCTACGACTCCTCTATCCAAGCGTGGAGAATTAAACTGTGTACTAAACCCCCTGACCCAATTCTGTAAATCCGCCCACACTAACACAGGAGCATTCTGAGCCCATTGCATAACCAAAGTATGCATCTAGGATGACACTGACCTCTAATCACCACTCACACCTATCACAAACACTTCACCACTAACCACTGACCTCCGGGATTGTCATGTTAGTATTGTGAAGGGAACACCATTACATCTTGTTTCCTATGCAACACTAATGTGCCTTTCTTCTTCCAGCAGATAAGCAACTTACTCTCATGGCAACAACGGCAGGCACAAGCTCTCAGGCAGGCTCTGGTGCTCAAATCAATTGGGATGCCATGCCAGTGGAGGCCCCACCAACAGCTCGGCCTGAGGAGTTCGCAAATGTGCGGAGAATTCCTATTCCAGATCCACCAAATGGCCTAATTGAAAGAGTAAAGGGGCATTCTCACTGGTTCAATGAGATGCCAGGAGATTTGGGGGACGCGGATCATATCTGGGAGTCCAAGATGGAATGTGGAGGAGTGTGGTGGACCTTCCAGTTCTTCTCACGAGAATTCGAAGCATTGCAAAATGCAGCTCCACTTCAAGATATCTGGCACAAAGCAGGATTACAAACTTATTTCAGTGCAGCTCTGCCTAAACCAGATTTCCTCAGGTGCTACTACCTAATTGCCACGCTGAAGCCGACAGGGGATAAGGATCATTCAGGCACATTCTGGGTGCCCTCCTTGTCAAATCTGGAGGAAATGAGGAAGTTCGAATTGAATGTGACTTTAATCAGGGAAGCACTTCAGATGTATGGCACGCATGTACCTTCTGACCGCGACCCCTTGATACTGGAGTCGATGAAAAGCAATAGAATCAAGAAGCTAAAAGAAATGTGCGCCCTCACCCCCAACATCGCCATACCTTTGCGGATGTGCCTCCAACACTTCGCATTCCCTGCTCAGGACCGTTTCACTCAACCTCACAAGAAAATATGGTATGGGCTATATCTAGCAGAGACTGGAAGCTTGCCCATTAAGATGCCGGTATGGATCTTAGACCAAGTGTATGAGGCAGGCAAGCGGGGAGTGAGAAAGCCTACTCTGCATGGCTGTTGTGCGCTGACAAGAATTATCTATAGATGTCTTGCATATGATGTGCCGGTTGCCAGAGCCCTAAAGTATGCACAACTGGAGTTGTTCAAAGGGCGGAAGTCAGGGAGCCAGCCTGCAAAACGAATGCGTGGATCGCTCTCCCAGGCAATGATCCCTCAAGAGGCCATGACTGAAGCTTCTCCCAGACCAGAAGCTCAGGTGGCACCTTTCACGATCCACCTTCAAGGAGTTCAAGCTGGGGAGGTGGTACAACCCGCTCCATCCGCCCCTCCACTACCTACCGATGTAGAGTTTGCATCTATGGCCACCTTCACAGAGGATCCAAACTTCGATTTTGAAAGATTCCTGCAGACGGTCCCTCTATCAGACAGTGAAGATTCCCCTGAGAATGTTGATCCGGGAGCATCAGTCCAAAGAGAACAGCCACGGGGCGAGACCAGCAGAGTACATAGGGAAGAAGTGGCACAACATCCTCAGGACCCAAATACACAAGTTCAGGAAGGTGCACAAAGAAATGAACCAGAAGACAGTGAAGAAGAGGCCCCTGCCTACACGGCACAACTCAGACGGCTGTACAAGACCATCAAGCAGGTACAGAGAAGACATAAGATGACAAAAGAGGCGAATAGAGCTCTAGTGAACCAGATGCTTCAAACTGAGAATGTCGGCTCACATTTTGTGGAATCATTGAATCTTTTGGCAGAGACATGTGGGATCGGGGAAGCATTGAGGACAATGGTCTATCAGGAAAACCCTATCTATGATCAACGAAGGATTGATACATGGCCACGACGCGGGAAAATGATTCAAATGGAAGCCTCTACCGCCTTGCCTACTATAATTTCAGAGGATGTTCACATGACGAGCCCAAGTCCCACTGACGAACAAGAGGTAATTACACACGTACCATCTCCACCGCCACCTTCCATCCACCCTTCAGAACCCTTCTCCACTATTCCTTCTGAACAACCGATATCCACCCATCACGAAACCATTGTACACACCTCCGTTTTTACATCCTTCCCTTTACCCACATCCAGCACTTCCACCCAAATTTTTGAACCTCACACCGGTCATCCGGCCACCGATCAAACCATAATAGGTCACCCTTCCTATCTCCCCGCCCTTGGACAACCACTTGCCACTAGCCAGACCTTATCCCATCCTTTTCCATTCACCCACACCCAAACCCTATCCACCACTCCCCTAGTAACTGCCTCACAATCAACCCAAGTCACACAACCCTCATTCTGGACAAACCTTGTAAATATACTCCAACAGGTGGATAATTATAATAAAAAGTCCCTTTCCCAACCCCACTCCCCCACATTCACTGCCACCACTATCACACCACCCACCATTCCTGTATTCACAGTGCACGAATCACACACTCTCACGTCCGATCCCATGGACATCTCACCATCCACAGGATCACCCACCACCACTGTTATTCCAACATCACCACGTATCATTTCACTCACGTTGCCATTTCCAAGCACTGAAGGCACAACATCCACTTTTCCCTTTCCCATCTCCCGACCCCTTGCATCTTCCACCTTTACCCCTGCACCCACCTCATTTAGTCATGCACTCAACACCATGCTCGAAGCTGCTGCCCAACTTAAACAGGAATACAGGTTATTAGAAGAAAACAATAAAGAGCTATGTACTTTGTCATCCCACCTCCAGGCACGTGTCACTGCCTTGGAGTTGTCTAATACGGAATTACAGCAGGAGGTGACCACCCTCCAACAATATCAGGTGGAGCTCGAGTCCACACATACAGAGAAGAATAGGGCAACGGAAGAACAACTTAGAGATCAGCTAGCCCATAACGCTAGACTACAACGGAACATGGCTCTACTCCGATGCCATTTAGCGGCTGCTCAAGAAGAAAACAAGAGACTACAGCAACAAAATCAAGACAACCTCGAAGCAGCCATGGAAAACACTCCAGGGGCACCCATTGACCCGGCTAAATTCCAAGCCATCCCCTCAGAAAACATACAACAAATATTGGAAGCTTATGCCAATCTCTTGGAAGCACATGATCAGCTTGCTGACCAAGTCAAAGACCTACAGAAAGCCCAAGTGCCTACACAACACCAACGAGAACTTAAAGAGATGGCCAACGCTGCAACCTCACCAGAGCCGGAATTATCAGTAACCAATGAAGTACTTGAGCTACGGCAACAGGTTGCAGAACTAAAAATTAAGTTGTTACAGTATGAACGACCTCCCTCTCCACCTGATCAAACCATAGAAGAAGAAACAGTAGTCATCCGGTGGAGGAGACATTTGAAGATAATTATGAGCCTCAACCCCTTCCAGGAGGCAAAATTACGGAGGAAGGCCAGGATACATATGAGGAACCCCCGTCAGCATGGATGAAGCAGGTAGAGGAGATGGGCCACACTCATGAGGAGCGCGTAGCAACTCAGATGCTAGCAATGAAGGCCATTGAAGAAACCATACTTCAATCTGAGTATTTCAGGCACCTTGCTCCTAGACGACTCATCACGAGCTCAGAATTACAATATAAGCCATAGTTTGTATTGTTGGCCGACTACAACGCATAGATCAAAAGGGTCACCAACAAGTGCCCTACCTTCGCCACCCAGTTCGAACCAGAAGATATACCAGAGGCAGCCAGAAAAGGGGCGATTTTTCAACCTACTTGGAGGCAAAGATTACTGGAAACATACCCGGAAATGCTGAGAACATGGGATCACGCTCCCATGCATTTGAAGTATAACCCTTGTTATGGGCCAGTACAAAGAAGAAGATCATGGAAAGCCTTCGCCATCAAGGTTCAGAACAACGCAAATTGTAAAGAATGGCTCAATTACCCCGCAATCGCACCCCCAACCGGCACACCTACAGTATCATACATGATAGCCACCATCAGACATTGGATGCCACGCCTCCACCCCATGCCGGATGTCGCCGCTCAAATGATGCTCAAAATTTTGGACATGATGCAAGTGGTCCTAAAGACCTTTCGAAATGTACGTAACATCCAGCCTTCAATTCCGGGCTTTATCAACGGTAATTATGATTTGCTATATGACATGAGCACGACCCCTAGCATTCGAGTAGCTTACGCATGGCATGCACGAATAAGATATCTCCCGGCCTGCTACAAGCAAACCTTTGATGATATGTTCACCACGGGGTTTTGGGCGTCACACTCCGAAGTGTTCGCACCACGCCCAACCCAAATGCTACATCTATTCGCGTGTGAACAAACCATGCACTCAGAGCTCTACACCACACCACACCCTGATATGCCGGGTGCGGTCAATTGGGATGCCCTCCAGAGAGACTTGGTCCGGGGACTACGCATCAAGGAACAAGAAGTGGCAACCGACCTCCTGCAGGAATACATTGATCAAACAGTGGAGCAGAGGTCTGTCAGAGGCGACAGACGCTAGGGGGGGGAGAGTGTTGGCCGCATACGAGAAGAAGCAAGTACGAGCATACAAGCAGATCTAGCACTAAGGCAACCTTTTATTTTTTTCAAAACCACTACACCATTTAAAAGTGATTCTCATCACTAAAAACCCCTGTAAATACCATTTTCACCTTTTTGTAGCTCCATTTTGTACAAGCCGAGGAGTCCTCGAGCTTGAGGAGCCTTAGAAGTAGTTGCCTGCCAATTTTCATAATTTTTAGATCTCGTTTGAGCCCTCAAATAAGCCTTGGAACCTAATTTTTAACTAGGCCGGACACTAGGTCTGGACAGGGCCAAAGCTAGTCAAAAACTATAAATAGAGCTAGAGAGCTCATTTTTGGGCTAGCTTCTTGTAGTTTGAGCTTGTATGAGAACTTGGTTGCAATAGAAGTGATTCCATTGTCTTACTCTCTTTGTTCTTGCCGTGTGTGCGCGTGTGCGTGTATGTGTGTGCATGCTTGTGTGCTTCTCACTCACGCACTTGTGCTTCCACTTGCTCGTGGTCTTCATACCATCCTCACGTCTTCCCGGATTGACATTAAAGGAGGTGCTACTCATCACTGAGCTACACCTCCGTACTTGCTCCTTCTTCTTGTGTGCCCACTTCTTCGACAGGTTCTTGCAGCTTGTTCGTGACCTTCAGTGCTAACAATCCCCCCCTATCGAGTCTGTTGTCCCTGACAGACCCTTGTTGTAGTGCGTTTTCCATGTAGCACTTTGAGAGGTAGTGTCCATCCTTTAGGAACAAGAGCCATCTATCTTCCAAACGTAGTAGGGTCGGTTGTCTGGTTCTTCATTTTTCACTACGAGCCTTTGCAAGTTGTAATCCCTTGGTATGTACTTCATCCTTGGATTCTTGCATGAAGATATATTTGTGAGCTTTCAAAAGTTGCTAGGTGCTCAAAAGAGGTTGTCCATGTTGATTTGGAGCAGCCATCAGTGGTGGATGCCTTCATTGCTATTGTTGTTGTAACCTCAATGTCCTCTGGATCTTTCAATGATGATATTCATAGTATTCATGCCAAGTACTCATAACCCATAGTGAAGGATGGGTAAGTCTGTTAGTGCATGGGTTGAAAAAAGTATGTGCCCTGTGCATGGCCTTGTAATGCGGCCCTATGCATGCTTACTTGGGGAATGCATTTCAAAACGTATGGTGCAGAAAATTGGGTCTTGAGCTAAGTGCTCAAGGGTATGCTGACAAAGAGGTTTCCTAATCTATCAATGTTGTCATGATACCCAAGTAAAGGATTCTTACCATGAAAGGTCGATCGATATTCTGCTCTTTGTGTTGTACTCCCATCATAGTGATTGACCAATGGCGTTTCCGTGGTTGATGAATTTCCATCTTGACGATGTGCTGATGAGATTCTTCTAGTGCATGGTCCTATTTCCTCTCTTCAAAGAAACATTTGCCAAGTAATGGGAATTGAATTTCTTTTTATTCAAGGATGTGTAGGATACCAGAACTACCCATTGTAGATATCTCCTGGGATGCTCTTGTTCATACAGTAGCTAAGTATTGCTCAAGTTGCGAACCTTCAAGCTCTTCCATCCTACCATGGTAAGGGGGAACAATAGTTGTGGATGCCATGTTCATGCCAAGTTCTAGACATCTACCAGATAAGGCAACAATAATGTCATCTGCTAGCCGGAACACACTTCTATCCAAACTAATAAATGCCCAGTCATCAATGGTTCCACCTTCAACTAAGCATGACTCATTCATGTTCCATGACCCAAACCTAGGAACAAGCTCTTTTGTTTTGTTGTTGTCACTAAACAAGAAGAAAGATGTTAGTATCAATAAATAAATTTACATATGTCAAATGTGTCTCATGTGCATGGGATTCTCAAATGTGTCTATGCATGACCATGTAATGTAGCCCTATATTAATGCATACTCTGGAAATGCATGACGTGAATGGTGCAAAAGACAGGGTTGTGCAAGGAGCACATGGTTTTCGCTCATCGAGGCTTTCGATGTTACTTACAGATGTCGATGTCATCTTTGTTGGAGGTATCCATTGAATCTTGAAAGGATGTAAGCAATTGATTGTTGAATGACAACTGATTCTTCCTCTTTATGGGGATCCATTTGAGAATGGTCTACGACTATGTATTGATCACCTTTGGCCTATTCATCCTTGGATGGTTTCTTACATTTTGTATCCCTCGTGGTTGGCTCTTCAGTTCTGTGGGGGCCGCTGGTGCTTTTGGCTTCCAAAACCATATCCTTGATGATTGTCTTCTTACTATTGCCGAAGAGGTGAGGTGATCTTCTTTGGCTCTTTTTTCCTAGTTCTGAACCTTGCCTTTCCTTGAATTCTTTGTTGAGACTTTACTCGTGTGTGAGAACATAGGATTTTGTGCATGTAAGAGTTCCTTGGGACCCATATGTGTAACCGCCCTTTTTGAGCTGTAGCTAATTTCTTAGGCACCCAAACTTGTCGGATACCTTGTGGTTGAGCTCGTCCTAGTTGCTTGGTTCTTCTTTTGGCATGGTTGGCCTACCTAGATGGGAATTGTTGTGGCGAAGCTAGTGGTTGCTCTCCTTTTTGTACCCAGACCTGCTTCATGCCTGGAACTACTTTCTTCTTGAATTCTATGTTTCTATTTGATATAGCAGTGGTCTTGTACAGTTTCACTTTTCTCTGTGGTCAAACTACTCTGGCTGCATCATTCTTTGAAAACGGAGAGAGATCTACTGACCTGCGAGTCTGTTCCTCCATAATTGACTCCTTTTGCATTATAGAGCTTTTGAAACCTACAATCTCGAAGGTTAGTCTTAGAAGAATAAAGAGACTCTATGATACATGGATCTCTGATCATGTCATTATCTAATTCTAATGTAATGCATTGTTCATGCACCCAAACTTGATGAAGTCGACCTCTCAAGTTTAAATGGATAGCATTGTCATAAATCCAATCTTGACCTAAGACAAGTGGTTCCGTAAGGTCTTCATCTGCACACACTAGCATTTTGACTGTCATTTGGACATCTTGAAGGTAGATGGGAAGCTCCACCTCGCCCAAACAAGGGGTTTCTACACCTCCTAGTCCTACGAGATAGGCTTCTATGGGATTGATGTTCAATTGTAGATCCTGTCAGTATGAGAATCTAACTGCTCTAGTTGCAGCACCTGAGTCAATCAAGGCTCACATAGTTCTTACATTCTTGCCTCGTCCTACCTCTATGATCACAAAGGGACGTCGATCGATTATTCAAGAAACAATTGCACCTGATGTTTGACACATGGCCATGTGATATCCTGGGGCCTCGGGATTGACATCTAAGCCTAATGTTCTTAATTTATTTTGCCTAATGCGTTCTCTCGCCTTGGCCTGTGCTTCTTCTCTAACCCTTAACTCTTCTTCTTTTCTCTTCTTAGCAATGTTGAGTCTCCTTAACATATCCTCTGTAAGAGGTTCTTGATATAGCTTGACTCTACATCCACTAATATAATTTGGCAAGATGTCACCCTCTAGAGTGGCCAATTGAATGGCACCACTAGTAGAAATTCTATAATGATCATGGGTCCATATCCTCTTTTTTCCAATTTATGAGCATGTTGCTTTAGTGTGTAAACTAACGCTAGGTCTCCTTCTTTCAATACTTTATCCTTGATATGTGCATCAAAGCATGCCTTTTGTCTTTTCATAGATGCCTGCTGTTGCTCGTAGCCTCATCTCTTCTAAATGTTCCAGATCAAAGATCCTAGAGGACAATTCAGGTTCATTCCACTCGTGCTCTTGTGCTACTTTTAAAGCTTGGAGGAAGTCTAATGGTAGAAAAACGTTCTGTCCAAAGACCATCAGAATTGGGGTGGCATTGAGTACTATTTTGTAGGCAACTCGATAAGCCCAAACAACATGATGAAATTGTTTGTACCAATCAAAGCATTTATTATTTACCAGTTTAATCAAGACATTACATAGGGTCTTGTTTGTGCTCTCCGCTTGTCCATTAGCTTGTGGATGATAGGGGGCAGACTTCTTATGTATCACCAAGAATTCTTGGAGACGATTTTCAATGACTTCATTTAAGAAGTGTGTGCCTCTATCGCTCACCAACTCTATTCGTAAGCCATATCTGGTAAACACATTCTCGAATAAGAACTTAGCCGTCGTTTGAGCATCATTCTTTGTCATGGCTTTGACTTCTATCCACTTTGTAAGGTAATCTGTGGCTACAATAATGTACTCTGCATGGGAGTTTCTAGCTAGGGGGTTAATAAGACCAATAAAGTCTATACCCCACTTTGAGAATGCACGTCCTCCCATCATTGGCCTTAAATGCATCTCGTCTTTTCGGATCGGATATTGTGCACGTTGGCATGTGTCGCATTTCTTCACATAGGTATGTGCATCCATATGAAGAGTGGGCCAACAAAGTCATGAGAATAGAATGGACTTAATTACTCAATCAGGGTCAAAGTGTCCACCAGTAGCATCGCTATTTGCAGTTTCTAAGATTTTCAAATAATCTGATTCATGAACGCACAGTCTTAAGTAACCATCTTTGTCTCTTTGGTATAGGTTGTTTCCAACTAAGGCATAGTCTTGAGACTCTTTCTCCATGCTTTGACTTCTTGCTAGACTAGCCTCACTAGGTAGTGTTCCCCATCTCATGAATTCTACCAATGGAGTGCTCCAATGTGGAATTAATGACATGTGATAAAGGGTAGCATGCTCCACTGGGGGTTTTTCCTGGCATAATGGACAATTCTTAATCCAATCATGTGTTTGTCTATCCATACTAGGCCAATACACTCCTAAACATTTTAGATTCTGTAATGTTCATTGTTTAGAATAGTGATTTCCTAGCAATCCTTCATGAGCTTGTTGCAACCAACTACTATGCTCATCGTCCTCGACACAACAAGCTAGTACACCCTCTGTATCTTGTTTGTACATGCTTCCTACCAATATTTGATAGTTTTGTGATCTTACAATTTAACCTTTGTTCATTCTCACATTCTTATTTGTGGGTCCGAAGGTTAGGACAGGTACCAACTTATTTGCCCATTTAGGAACAACTTCTAAATTGAACAGATAAGCATCAGGTAGTTCATCAGATACTCCTTGCGGTGACTCTCCTGAAGTGATGCAAGAAAGGTGATCTGCCTTGAGGTGTATCCTACCTTTCCTAACAACTTCAAAGTCATATTCCATTAGTAAGAGGAACCATCTTACTAAGCATCCAGTATTTCAAGGTTTATTGACCAAATATAATAAAGTTTGATGATCAATGAAAAACTTGAACTTGTTGGCCAATAGATAGTGTCTAAACTTCTTCACGACATATACCATGCCTAAGCCTTCTTGTTCGGTTGTGGTATAGTTTCATTCAACTGCGTTCAATTGCCTACTCGCATATGCTATAGGCAAATCTAAATTTCCATCACCTATGGGTTGTGCTAGCACACATCCTATTGCATGATTGGATGCATCCACATCATGAAATGGTTTATTCCAATTAGGAGTGGTGAATATTGGTGCTGTGCACAAACATCTCTTTAACTCATTGAAGGAATTTTTACATTCATCAGTCCACTCAAAATTTGTCAACAAGGCATAAAGAGGTTTAGCAATGATTGCATACATGTGGATAAACCTACGGTAATATCCACAATGGCCCATAAATGCTTGTACCTCATTAACGTTCCTTGGCCTTAGTAACTCCACTATGGCTCTGACTTTGTCTTCATCTCTTGATATTTCATTCTTCGCAAAAATATGACCTAATATCTTACCTTGACGTACCATGAACACACACTTTTCTGGGTTTAGAAAAACTTGATATTCTCTACACTTGTTGAAGGTTTGTCTGAGCTCAGGGATGTGGTACCTTCCTTCTTGGGAATGAGCACATAAATTGTCCACATATACTTCTAAGCTATTTTGCAAGAACTCTTTGAAGACATGATACATGAGCCTTTGGAATGTTGCAGGTGCATTGGTGAGCCCAAATGTCATTACACGAAATGCAAAGATTCCCCACTCTGTGGCAAAGGCCGTTTTGTGTTGATCTTCTAGGGCAATGGCTACTTGGTTGTAGCCTGAAAATCCATCAAGGAAGCTATAAACTTCCTTGCTTGCGACAAACTCCAATAAATGTTCAGTGATTGGAAGCGTATTGCTATCTCTGATCATAGCAACATTAACATTTTTAAGGTTAATACACACAACTTTCCATTCTTCTTGGGCACCACTACAATGGGGGACACCCATTCAGTTTCCTCAATCTCATAGATAAATCCAACTTCAACTAGCCTATCAATTTCTTCTTTTATTTTAGCTGCATAAGTGTCATAGGGCTTCTGTTTGGTGGGCTTGGTGTCAACAATTATCAAGATCATATGAGAGAAAATTTTCGGATCTACTCCCTTCAAGTCTCTATAGTGGCATGCAAACATGTTCCTATATTCCCTTAATCAAGCTACAAGCTCTATTTCTTCTTTTGCACTTAGGTCTTCTCCTATGTATGTACATCGCTCTTTGTTCCCTTCAATGGTCACAACAATCTTTTTGGTATTTTCTTTATTATCATATGCTTCTCCTATGGTGGCCTTTCTCTTAGGCATTCGTACCAAAATTTTTCGGCCTTTAACTTCATATTTCTTGAAATTATCTGGTACTTCAAACAATGATTCCTCCTCTTCTTGTTTCATTGCTTTTCTTTTCTTTCTCTTTTGACTACCCTCACTTCCATCCTTTGAATTTACCATTTTAATGCTTCTGAGAGGTTCTTCTTCTTTTTGGTTAAACACTCTTACATCTTATAAATAGTGCTTTTTCGAGTTAAAGAAACTATCCATCACAATGGACTCTAGATCATTGTCATTGTCTTTTTCTTCTATGACTTCACTAGGGTCACACTTTTCTAGCATGGTCTGACACATGAACACTGAAATATCATAACCCTCCTCATCACAACGAGGTGTCCACTATTCCTCTTTGACAACAATGTCCATGGTGGCTAATATTTCTGGCCAGCCATGAGGCTCAAATTCCTCATCTAGAAAGATCATCGATGTGTAGGCTAGGTCTCTAACTGGTCTATCTCCTGGTGAAGTTCCTTCTTCTCTCACCTTTAAGCGTTTCCCCTCTTCCTCTGTGACTTTGCACATCCACAAGTGAGTATCTTCATGCATCCACGATGGATCATGTGAACTTTCAAAATGCACAGA
Source organism: Ceratopteris richardii (assembly GCA_020310875.1). Lineage (NCBI taxonomy): Eukaryota > Viridiplantae > Streptophyta > Polypodiopsida > Polypodiales > Pteridaceae > Ceratopteris > Ceratopteris richardii. Next base: position 185,725,440 of record CM035419.1, read on the forward strand.
GATTGAATCTTCCTACACCTTGTGGATAGGATTCCAATGTAGGGGTGGTACATCTCTAAATGTATAGTCCTTTAGATTGACCTTGGTTGTGACCCTAAGTGCTGCAGGTACAAGGAATTGGTTCCCCATTCATATACTATTTGTAGTTGTCATAGGAAGGGTCTTCCTAGGAGCATCTCATAGACATTATTTTTGTCAAAGTCACATATAGCAAAGGTGTGTTCAAACTCTACACCACAAGTGGTTAGAGTAATCCCTTCTAGAAATCCTAGAGGTCTTTCAACATCGCCATCGGCCATTTGAAGCTTCATTCTAGTTGGTCTTAATGCAGGTTTGACCCATTGCTTCCACAAGGAGGTGTTTGCAATTGCAACACCCTGCACCTAAGTCTATGATTGCTTTGGTTGTGTAATCTTGGTAGGTGATTGGAAGATAAGTATTACCTTCTTCACCTTCATTCATGTCTCCTATTTTGTCTAGCGGTATCTCTGGGACTTTTTGCTTAGGGCCTACTTTTGTCATCTTGGAATCAAGTTCTAGAACTTGATCTGCCAGATAATTCCATAGCTCAGGTTTTACTTTGAGTAGCTCTTCTAAGGTGATATGACATTGCACCTTAGTGTTCTTCACAACTTCACTGTTCCTTGGAACCACTGAGTCTTCATTTCTTACCAATATTGTGGGAGCTCTAATTTGGAGAGATTCAGAATCCCATGGGCCTGTGAAATGTGGTAGCTTTTCTAAAGAATTAGATTCAAAATCTAATCTTTCATCTTCTTGTTACTCTGCTTGATCTCCGTAAATAGATGGAATGTCTTGGGGAAATTGATCATGAAGGTCATCAATCTTAGGAATAGGAGGGGGATTATCCTTCTCCTTGGCCCATTTCTCTTCTTGTATTTCCCGCAAGAACTCTTGAGAGTACTGTTGAATTAAAAGAGGTGTGTCCTCATCCATGGAATCAGGAACACAAACTCTCATCGGTGGTGAGCTTTCTCTTTCAACAACTGGTTGAGCCTGTGGAGGTAAAGAAACCTACAGCTTGTTTACCAACTGCTCTAATCTTTCTAGTAAGCCTTGAAAATGCAATTCCGATTTGACAGAGTTTGTCTAATTGAATGAATGACTAGTCTCGAGCATAGCCTGAGCTAGCCTACCATTTTCGTACACATTTTTGTCCGTTCAATCTCTAAATTTGCTCTAGGGTAACTCTTGTCTAGGTTTGCAACTATTGGCCCTTCTTGAAGTCGAGCCTGATAGGCTTTGAACATCATGTCCAAGCCTTCTGGGGTTGGATCTGCAAGAACAGACCCTGGTTGCGGTCTATTTACAATGGGTGGTGGGGTGGGATGAAGTGAAGTGGATGGAGTTTCAAATGTGAGAGATTTTGTAAGGCAATATCTTCTATTTTGCTTTGCATCTTTAAGGCTTTCTTCTAGTTCAGATAGCTTTCTATTCCACTTGCAATTGGTTTTCTCTCTGGTATCCTTCCATGTCCTTGTTTTCCTCTTATTAGGCTCTCATGACTCACTTGACTTTGATTGTTCAATTGGTTTAGCCTATTGTAAAGCTTGTGCCCTAGTAACTGTCTATACAGGGGCCATGTTCATGCTGCTTGGATTTGAATCCACCACTAAGCCTACCTTATTAATGGGTGTAACCTTGGGTGCACCAAAGGGGTTCCTTAGATAATCTCTGGGGAGATGGTCTTTGCCACACTCAGGAAAAACGGCTTGTATTGTGATGGTCTGTCCTTGTCCTGGAGATGGTGGGTGGGGACATTCACGAATGAAATGGTCACCTTGACATCTAAAACATGGTCCTCTAGGGGCTTGTGGTCTTAATTGTCTCAATCGGGGCCTGCGGTTTGGATTTGTATACATAACATTGGAGTTTTTTGGCTCCCAATTTTGTTCCATAGGTTGTGCCTCATATTGGTACGAGTAAATCTCACTATTGCCTGGTGACTCTATGTCATAAGATTGTGGATTATCTTCATGGGTGTAGCCAGAGCTCTGAGCATGAGGCTCATTATCTAAGACTAATGGGGTCATCGGTACCAATGCTCTAATCGGGTTCTCGTCTACCACTGCATACTTAACTGGAATCACATTGGCAAGAGCTGGCGGTTGGTTTCCTAGGACCGGTTGTGGACTATATGGTGCCTGATATTGTTGTTGTGGCCTATAATAGGGCTATTGGTATTGTTCTAGTACCTACCTTGTTGGTAAGGTTGCTCATAAGTTTTTCTAATAGCCTGCCTATTGTAGGGACAATCTTGAGCTGTATGGTTCATGTATTTCCTCTTGATGGTGCAATATTGGGCATTCCTTTCTCTCACATTCTGGTTTTGCATTAGGAAAATGTTAGCCATGTGGTCCCCTCTGCAAGTATAACACCGGTTCAATGAGGTGACTCTTGGTGTTTGTCTATTTTGGACTCCTAGCTTCTTGGCAACTTGCTCAGCTATCTCATCTAATTCCGTGGAGATTCTCGAAGTATGACTAGTAGAACTATCAGAATACTATAGAATTTGGAAAATCCTAACTCTGCACCCAAGTTATCTTCTATGTCAATGCAAATCTGCACACTCTCTTCTACGGATCGGCTCTTTCAAGTACACATGATCTTAACTTGGTTCTTAGTACGCCATCTAAAAGCAAGGCCACTTGTTTGGCCGGTGTGGGTAACTTTGGAATAGGACATCTTTAAAGTACTATCTGAACCCTCTTTGTGCAAGTCGCATTGTTTCTTGAGGTGTTTGCTTAAAGATGTGGATCAAGGATGATGTATTATGCCTGATGCCACTCTTGGAGAACTCTACAATGAAGGTTTCTAGCAGTTGACCTATATTCTTGTAGTTGTAGCTATTCAAGGGCTGAAACCAAGCTAACACGGTACCCTTGAGGGTCAAACCAAATGCCTCGAACTCGGTGAACAAGTTGTCCACCTGTTTTGCACTTAACACTTGTTTAAACTCGGCCACATGATCATAGGGATCTCCTGAACCATCAAAGTAGTTTTACATTGTCTTGACCACTTGAGAGTGTGGCTAAGTGATGTTCTACTATTCTCAGCCCTTCGGCCAAACCAGTGAGTAGGGCATCCCAGTCTACCGGCCCGGGTACCTCCGGATGTGGCATGCGTAGCTGTTCTGAGTGTAGAGCCTGTTCAACCGCAAATAGCTATAATAGGTGAGATGGTTTGGGTATGAATATCTCAGAATGATATTCCCAGAACCCTGTGATAAACATTTCCTCAAACGTTTGCTTGAAGTAGGCTGGTAGATACTTGATACGAGCATCCCACACATAGACAACGTTGATGGGTGGTGTTGTGCTCATATGATAGGCGAGATCCTGGTTGCCTTCATTGAATTCGAGAACCGAAAGGTGGGGTTCTTTGCATTTCTAAAGGTTTTGAATGTGATCATCATTAACTCAAATATTTTGAGGCACATCTGTGCCATGATATCTGGTACATTTTTTAATTTGACTGCCCAGGGTCGGATGGTTGAAATCATGTAGCCGACTGCGGGTTGGCCACGAGGGGGTGCTAAGTACACATAGTTTTGCCACTTTTCACATCCTTTAACTCTCAAAACTATTTTGGTGTACTCTGGCCAAGACCTTCGTCGAAAGAGAGGGCAGTAGCATGGGTTATACTTGATGTATAAAGGCATGTTATTCCAAGTGCATACCATCTTAGGGTATGTTTCAAGCAGACGTATCCTCCAGGTAGGTTGAAATATATTCCCATGCGTGGCACTTGCAGGAATGTCATTTGGTGCAAACTGTGTTGCCGAGGTTGGTTCTTTTGTTGTGCGCTGCTTTATTTCAGCATTATAATCTGCCATTAGTACGCAGAATGGAACATACAAATCATCGGACGTGCCAATCCACCGATGATGGGAGAGGTTTATGAAGTAATCCGATTTGATGACGACTTCTTCCGATCGAGACATAGACTGTATCTGTACTGCCACTCTCTCATCATGGGTTGCACCAATCTTCTCTAACTTTTGCATCCATTTAGGAGCTTTGATCTCAACTGTGTCCATTCCTTCCTCTATTTGCTTACCCCCTGGTGCAGGCATGGGTACATATGGGTCTTCAAAAGTCTCCTCAACTTCAATTGGAACTAAATCCTCAGGTTCTGGCTCCACAAGGGGAGAGGGTTGACGCTCATATTGAAGAACTTTATTTTGTAGTTCTGCTAGTTGTGCTCTGAGTTCTGCGACTTCTTCAGATGTGTCTACGGTGGCTGTGACTTCTTTTGGTGACTCTTGCTGAGCTTCCAGTTGCTTTAGTAGGTCATCCCACTCTCTTTCTAAGGAAGGGTGTGCTTCCAGGAGGTCGGCGTGTGTTTCCAAAATGATTCACATTTTTCGATGGGATGGCTTTGAAGTGTTCTGAGTCAATTTCCTGCAGGGATCCCTCCATTGCTGCCTCCAGGTTTTCTTCGTTCTGGTTCTGTAGTCGTTTATTTTCTTTGAGTGCTGCGGACATGTGCTTTCGTAGTAAGGCGAGGTTACGTGGAAGCTTGAGATTGTCCGTTATCTGGGCGTGTAACATATCATCAAGTTGTTGTTTTTCTTCGGTATCTGGCTGGGGTGGATTGGCTACTAATTGATCATGTTGTGCATGTAAGGTATTAAACTGCTGTTGTAATAGCCTCTTCTCCTTCTCTAAATTAATGAATATTTCTTGTAGCATTTCATGGTTCCTGAACAGGCTCGTATGCTGAGCATCTAGGTGTTGGTAATGCTGTTGTAGTTGAGACATACACTGGTACAAAGTATTAAATACATTATTAATAGGAGTGGATGCGGGGAAGGTGTTGAATGCAGGAGGGTAGGGAAAAGGGAAAGGGAGTGTGTATGCTGTGCTTGAGAAGGGTGAACTGGGTGGTGGGGGAATGGGAGATTGTGGAAATATGGGGGTAGGTAGAGGTGCAGAAGTGGGTGATATGTCCATGAAGTCATATGTGGATGCGTTCGTGGGAATGATGGTGTACATGGGAATTGTCGGTGTGGTGATGGTCGTGAAGGTGTAAAGTGGTGTGTGCAGTTGTGAATATGAACCACCAAGAAGTGTGATAGGGGGAATGGGGTTTTCAGTGGTGACAGTTAGAATTACAGTGTCAGTGGTGGTATTTACAATAGGGGTGGTGATAGGTTGTGCGGATTGTGAGGGTTGGCTCACAGTCTGTGCTTCGATTTGGGAAGTAGACTCTGAGGTTGTGACAGTGGTGGTGACACTGGTGGTAGGAGATGAAGGTGGTGGAGTTGGAGGGGAGGGTGGTAAAGGGGGTGACGGGGGTGCACTTGAGGTATGGGCTTCATCAATGTGATGAATGGTATGGGTTGTGCCTTTGGTGGTGGATGTGGTGCCCTGAGCTTCTGATACTAAGACATTCATTTGTTTCCCTGGTCTAGGGGGACAACTGCCGTATCTTCGCTCCGATCTTCACGAGTGTGCGAAAGCAGTATGCACTGTCTCAGGTACCCCCAATGCATCAGCAATCATGTCAAGGGTTGCCCTGTATTGCTCATCCAAACCTTCATCTTCCAAGATCTGGTTCATTAGGGCCTTTCCTGCTGCTAGGGATATTTTGTGTTGTTCTTGAACTCGGTTGATGGTATCATGCAGTCTTTTCAATTGCTTCGTATAAGCAGGGGCACCTTCAAGTTCCGGTACAACTTCTTGCTCATATTCATGCTCTTCTTCGTCAGATAGTCCTTCTTGTTCATCCTCTTGCTCCTCTTCTGCAGTCTCCTCTTCATCTTCATGTACTTCGAGGACTTCTGATTGGATTGGATGGGGTTGGTTCGTGACTGTCTGTTGCCCGCTTGCTTGCTCTACCTCAACTTCCAAATTAGTAGCATTAATTATTCTGGCTACCTCCTCATCAATTAGATCTTCCAGTGTAAAGCCATGAGGGAACTATAAGTCGGTGGGTATAGGTGGAAACACCAGATTTGTCCCTTCTTCATTGTTCCTTGGTAGTCTGATGGTAAAGGGCTGCACGCGCCTTGGAAGTTGTGGAGTTGTGTCCGGTGTCAATGTAGCACCTCGGGCTTGTGCACACGGCATCTGAACTGCTCCCCTCATTTTCTTGGATGGAGTTCCTGTGACTGATAGTCTTCCTTGAAATTCTTGCACCCTGGTCCAAACAAGTGCCCTTTGAATTGGCACATCATATGCCAAGCATCGGTAAACAACCCTTGTGAGAGCAGAGCATCCATAAAGTACTGACTTTTGCTTCTTATACCACGGTTGATGTGCCAAGTGTATTTGGTCAATAATCCAATGAGGCATGTTGATTGTCAAATTGAAGGCATCTGCTAAATATAGACTGAACCAGATCTTCTTGGGTGGCATCGTGAATCTCTCTTGAGCAGGGACCATTGTCTCCTTCTCTGTGGGGATATGCATGCCTTTCATATCGAGAGCTTCCCTTACCAAATTGTTCGTCAATTTGAAGCGCTTCAGTTCATTACCTCTTGTAAGAGATGGTAGGACAAAGGTGTTATACCCCTTTTTCTCTTTACTGGGAGTGAGGGTGCTAATCAACTATGAACACCTTAGAAAGTCTAGCTTCGGTAACTGGGCTTTGGAGTAATCATATAGTCCCGCCTTCTTCCATATCGGTTTCAACCCTTCATTATTTTGAAGCCTCTCAAACTCTCTGGTAAAGAAATGATACCAACCCCAGCGTCCGTTGAACTCTATTTCTGCCTCCCACAAGTAAGTGCCTTCTCCAAGAGGTCCTGCCACATCATTGAACCAATGCGAGTTTTTGCTTACTGGTGATGTGTGCCCCTGGGGAGGATTTTGAACAGGTATGGCATGTAATGCTCTCAATGCCAGTGGTCTTTCCTTCAACTCCTCCTCAATGGGGAGACTTTCAATGTCCACAATATGAGGGCTGGTGCCTGCCTGGGAGCTAGTTCTTGCAGCCTCGGCCATATTGAAGGGACTGGTCACCGGTTTTGTGAGAATATACAAGTGAATGTTAACATTGCAAATGGATACCAAGTGGTCATGTGTCCCCGTTACAACATTAACATGAGTTTTTAGTGATAAGTTAGTTAGTCAGTGAGTGCTCGGTGATTGTGGGTGTAGTTAGTTGATGAATCGTCCTAAGAGCTAAATGGAAAGATGCAGTGTGAGAATGATGCAGTTAGTAGGTGGGGGTGAATTTACAAATGGGGTCGGGGGGTTTATTACAAGCTTTGGGCAACCAAACATAGTGGATGGCTTTCAGTTTTGGGTTTGTGGAGACTCTCGAGGGCTTTGTGAGAGTGTTTGCTTGGAAATGAGGTTTTCTAGGGACCCATTTACAAGTGATTCTACTCGTGCTCATGGGTGAATATGTGTTCGTGCGTGATGTATAAGAGTGGGTATCAACTGTTCGAGTGAGTGAACCATGTTGTATAGGGTGTGGTCTCTGTGTAGTTATTTGAGCCCGCAAGCAAGTCTTAGGCACCCAAATTTGTCTTGATTGTGGGCCAACCTTCATCGACTTCTTGGGTACCCAGATAGACTTCACTTTCACAGAAGAATTTTTGGAAGACTTCTTATTAGTGTCGTGTCGTTGATCACTAATAGGGAGTTGAGCTAGTTGTTGTGGCCTGATGGCAATAGGATGCTCACCTTTTCGTACCCACACTTGTTTCAACGGTTGAGACACCTTGCTTCGTACTTCCTTTTGGCTTTGATCATAGGTCATCTGCTTCTTCTGCATTCGATTCGCCTTTGGTTGTCGTATCCCTATGGCCATTGAAAAAGAAGGGATTTCCACCGTATCCTTGACTTCTTTGCTGAGACAATCGTCCCTCTGCATCACATGGTTTTGGACAAAAATAGCATCGTCATCTTCATGTGTACTCTTGGAAGGACCAAGAGTGTGTGCCTTTCCTAATTCCTTGAGTGCTCCATTGTCTAACTTAACTGTAATTCGACTCTGGTTTACCCATACCTAAAGAAGTCCACTTCTTAGGTTTAGGTTGACTGCATGATCATAGATCTAGTCCTGACCCAAGATAAGAGGCTCAGTGAGATCCTCGTCTTCGCACACTAGCACTTTAACTGTCATGAAAACATCTTGAATGTATAGTGGAAGTTCCACCTCGCCCATGCAAGGGGTTTCCACACCTCCCAATCCTATGAGATATGCTTCTATAGGATTGACTTTTAATTTCAATTCTTGACAGTAAGAGAGTCTCACCGCACTAGTGGCTGCTTCTGAGTCAATCAATGCCCGTACAGTTCTTGCATTATTTCCCTGTCCTATCTCTAAGGTTACAAACGGGTGTCGGTCAATTATTTTGTGAGAACTTACACTTGAGATTTCACACATTGCCATATGATATCTTTGATTTGCATAGGCATCTGTCCTAGGCTGTTCTCTACCCTGTCTTCTCAACTTCATTCTTCGGATGCGTTCCAATGCTTCAGCCTGTGCCTCTTCTCAGATGCGCTTTTCCTCTTCTTTACGTTTCTTTGCAGTATTGAGTCAATTTAACATCTCCTCCATGAGGGGTTCTTGATAAAATTTGACTTTGCATCCGCTAATGTAACTAGGAAGAACATCACCTTCCAATGTAGCTAATTGAACTGCTCCACTGGTTGAGATCCTATTGATAATCATGGGTCCATAGCCTCTCTTCTCTAATTTCCGTGCATGTTGCTTCAAAGTGTAGACCAGTACTAGGTCTCCTGCCTTCAAGCCTTTATCCTTAACGTGGGCATCAAAGTACACCTTCTGTCTTTTCTTAGCTGCATATATTCCTGCAGCCGCTCTTAGTCTTGTTTCACCTAGTCGTTCCAGATAAAAAATCCTCGAAGAGAGTTCATGACCCGTCAACTCATGTTCTTGTGCTACTTTTAGTGTGGGTATCAAGAAGTCCAATGGTAGCACTGCATTTTGACCAAACACCATTTGAAAGGGGGTGGCTTGGAGTACCATTTTATAGGCAACTCGGTATGCCCAAGCAGCATGGTGTAGCTGTTTGTCCCAATCAGAGCGTTTATTATTCACTAATTTCGTCAGTACATTGCATAGAATCTTATTTGTGCTTTCAACCTGGCCATTAGCTTGTGGGTGATAAGGGGCAAACTTCTTGTGTATCACCAAGAACTCTTGAAGAAGATTTTCAATGACTTCATTCAAGAAGTGAGTCCCTCTATCACTAACTAGCTCTATAGGTAGCCCGTATCTGGTGAACACATTCTCAAATAAGAACTTAGTTGTCGTTTGAGCATCGTTCTTCGTTGTGGCTTCTACTTCTACCCATTTGGTCAGATAATCAGTGGCAACAATGATATATTCAACATGTGAAACCTTGGCTAGGGGATTAATAGGGCCTACAAAGTCTATTCCCCACTTAGAGAATGCACGTCCACCCATCATAGGTTTCAATGGCATCTCTGTTGGGAATGATGGATGGATGCTCCAAGAGACTGAGTAGGTACTGCTAAACCTGCTTTGTACCAGCCCTCTTTTGCTTCAGAGTTGATAAGTAGACCTTCTTAGCTTTCCAATAACCCCAAAAAATGTCCTATGTCCTTTGGAAGTGATGTGTGTAATGATTGAACCAAAACAGATAACTTTGAAGTTCACTAACTCAAGAAAACCTTCTATTTATGTCTTGACACCTATTGAATGTTTTGCTCAGTGTGACTAGCACAATAGAAATTGATAAAATTCCTTCTAGGGGTATTTAATTAGCTTAGTAAGCTACCATTTTCAAGTGGAATTATGTAAAAAGATAAACTATGCTAAGAGAAATCAATTTAGCAAGTTTAGCTATACCGCCGACTTTTTAGGACTGTAGCAGAAAATGACCAGAGTTCACCTCGACGCAGATTTCTCCAAAATGGCTAAATAGAATGTCTTAAAACTTTTACAGAATGTAGATTACTTCAAGCTGAATCCAACAAGATTTGAATCACTGAATTTGGTGGAGAATTGACCAAGATATGCCCTTGACAAGTTGATAGACTTTTGAGTAGACTAAGAGGGAACTCATAGATGAATGATGTAAATGTATCTATTAATAAACACGTGTATACAATCCCATTGGCATGAACAACATTGACTAATGGTGTAGAGAGGTGTGGGCTAGAATGTAGACCTCACACACACTCAGAAATCAGTAGAATGAAGCTCGGGAGTGATCTCTGTTACCCGCAACTTTTCATGACCATTTTTATAAGAGATGGGTAAAAGTTTGAATTCAAATTCAAATTTTTGGCTTCCTATGATCAAGCTCCTATATCCTAGGAGATATTCCTTCAATCAAATAAGCTACTTCTTCCACGACTCACTTTGGTAGGTGATTACAAAAGATTCCATGTCAATCTGACTTTTACCATGAGGTAAAGTGGTAATTAACCACTAGCATATGTTCCTATGCTTCTTCATGTATGCATAAACTTCAATGCATCCTTTGAGCCAAATGTGTAGGCTTGCAATTTACACCAACAACTCCCCCTCAAGCCAAAAATTTTGGCTTAAGTCTTCATCTTCAATCTTCAAGTATATCATGCAATCCAATCATGGATTTGAACCTGCAAAGTTTGGTTCCATCCAAAGCTTTAGTCAACAAATCTGCACATTGCATGTTGGTTGATACATAGGTAAGTTGAATGTCCTTTCTTATCAATTTCTCTCTCACATAATGGTAATGGACCTCTATGTGTTTGGTCCTAGCATGATAGATAGGATTAGCTGCAAGGTGAAGGGAACTTGTATTATCTCCAAAGATTATTGGAGACCTAGTATATAAGCCCAATTCTGTATACAAAAGCTTAATCCAAATTGCTTCTTGTGTGGCATTAGCCAGTCCTCTATACTCTGCCTCTGTGGAAGACAAAGCAACAGTAGGTTGCTTCTTTGAAGACCATGAAATTGGTTTGTCACCTGCAAAAGAGATATATCTAGAAGTGCTCCTCCTATCATCCTTGCATCCTGCCCAATCTGCATCTGAATAAATTTTTATATCAATATCTGAAGTGTAAGGAAAATACAAAACATGGTTCTGTGTACCCTTGAGATACTTCAAGATTCTCTTGGCAGCCTCTAAGTGAGGTATCCTTGGCTTGTGCATAAATTGACTTAGCACACTTACTCCATATGCAATATCAATTCTTGTAAGAGTAGCATAGTTCAAGCTACCCACCATACTTTGATAACCTGTAATGTCTTTGACTTCATCACCTTCATGGGCACTTAGTTTTAGGTTTACCTCCATTGGAGTGCTTGCTACTTTAGCATCCTGCAAGTGAAACTTCTTCAACATATCCTGTATGTACTTTTTCTGAGTAATGTATATCCCTGAACTAGTGTAGACTAATTCAAGCCCCAAAAAATACTTCAATAAACCAAGATCATTGATCTTGAACTCCTTCATCATCTGGCTTTTGATATACCTGATTCCATTGACATCATTACCTATAATGATGATGTCATCAACATAAACACAAAGGTATATTACCTCTGAATTACTTCTCTTAATGAACAGAGAGGTATCTGCCTTGCTCATAACAAATCCTTGGTCTTGGAGGTATGTAGTTAACCTGTAATTCCATGCCCTAGGTGCCTGCTTCAATCCATATAAAGCCTTTTTTAATTTGCAAACATATGTTACCTTCTTAGGGTCTTCATAGCCAGGAGGTTGTGACATATATACTTCCTCTGAAATCCATCCATTCAAGAAGGCATTCTTGACATCCAATTGGTACATCTTCCAATTCTTTGATGCAGCCACACTTACCAACACTCTGATGGTTGGCATCTTGGCCACAGGTGAGAATGTCTCCTCATAGTCAATGCCTTGGGTTTGTGCAAAACCCTTGGCTACCAATCTGGCTTTGTACCTATTAATTGTTCCATCAGAATTTCTTTTCAACTTATAGATCCATCTAGATCCTATTACCTTCATAGAATCCTTCTTGGGTACTAACTCCCATGTGTCACTCTCCTTGAGTGCTTCAATCTCCTCATTGTTGACAGTATACGGGAAGAAGCAAGTACGGACACACATGCAGATCTAGCACTAAGGCAACCCTTCATTTTTTTCAAAACCCTTACATCATTTTAAAGTGATTCTCATCACTAAAAACCCCTGTAAATACCATTTTCACCTTTTTGTAGCTCCATTTTGTACAAGCCAAGGAGTCCTCGAGCTTGAGGAGCCTTAGAAGTAGTTGCCTGCCAATTTTCATATTTTTTAGATCTCGTTTGAGCCCTCAAATAAACCCTGGAACCTAATTTTTAACTAGGCCGGACACTAGGTCTGGACAGGGCCAAAGCTAGGCAAAAACTATAAATAGAGCTAGAGAGCTCATTTTTGGGCTAGCTTCTTGTAGTTTTGAGCTTGTATGAGAACTTTGTTGCAATAGAAGTGATTCCATTGTCTTACTCTCTTTGTTCTTGCCGTGTGTGCGCGCTTGTGTGTATGTGTGTGCATGTTAGTGTGCTTCTCACTCACACATTTGTGCCTTCACTTGCTCAAGGTCTTCATACCATCCTCATGTCTTCCCGGATTGACATTAAAGGAGGTGCTACTCATCACTGAGCTACACCAAATTTTGGCACCGTTGCCGGGGATTCGAGCTTTGAGGACGAGCGTGTGATGGTAAGACGTAGAGAGGACGCGTTGGAATGGTAAGTAGTCGGTAAATTTCTGATTTTTCTCCATCTCCATCTCCGTCTTCACCTCCTTCTCCATCTCCACCTCCACCTCCTTCTCCACTACATATTCCCTCTTCCTTGTCATTCCCCTCATTTGTTGTGTGCGAGTTTGAGAGAGAGCGAGTGTGTGTGCTTGTTTTTGTGTATTTTTTGCATGTTCTTACAGGTACCAGCTCCATCACCATCTCCAGCAAGCTCAGCAGGTACAGAATCCTTCTGCACAGGCCCCGAGGCGTTGAGCTCGAGCTATCGCGACACTTCGCAAACTTCGACTAATCGCGTTTCTGAGTGCACCACGACACTGCGTCAGCTGAGAGCTCCTAGGATCACTAGACAGAACTGAAAAATTCACCATATCCCGAGCTATCGCGACACCTCGAGGTATCGCGACACTCACGAGCTATCACGACACCTCACGAGCTATCGCGACACTTGGGAGTATCGCGACACTCACGACCTATCGCGACACCTCATGAGCTATCGTGACACCTCACGACCTATCGCGACACTTGGGAGTATCGCGACACCTCACGACCTATCGCGACACTTGGGAGTATCGCGGCACTTGGGAGTATCGCGACACCTCACGACCTATCGCGACACTTGGGAGTATCGCGACAACTCACGAGCTATCGCGACACCTCACGACCTATCGCGACACTTGGGAGTATCGCGACACCTCACGAGCTATCGTGACACCTCACGACCTATCGCGACACTTCGACCCGACCTATCGCGATACATGGGCTTAACGCATGAAAATTTAGAGTAATTTAATTGACTGAATTAAGGTATCTTTGGGCTTAATCTTGGACACATTGGGAGGATATAAGAGCCTTAGGAGTGGGCAAAAAACCTAGAAACCAGGGAGGAATTTCCTGAACCCTCAGAGCCTGTTTGGACCCCTAAGTGCCTGAATGGTCATAACTTCACCATACGAACTCCGATTGATGAGATTTTGGTCTCGTTGGAAAGCTTGTTGAAAATCCTACGAGGACCTCGACTGGTTTTTTGTAGAATCATATGTGGAGTTTTAGAACATGTATTTTCAAGTTGGCCTTTAGGTGAGACTAGGTGGTCCTAAGATTGAGGGGATACAGTGAGTTACTCCAGGGGGGACTGCAAATATTGATGTGTGTCTTTCAATTACTTGTGGTAATAGAGCTATACTGACTGGTGAGCTTTTGCAAGAACATTGTGTGCACTCAAGGCAATCCAAAGCAAGCTAGCAAGGGTGAGTACCAAGCTTGGGAGAAGGCTTCCTGGGCTTGTGTAGCAGTCTGGTCAACTAGCTAATTGAGGTTGGAAGATCTCTCAACCCTCCTTTGTCAATTCCTAGCCTAGGCTAAGTACGACTTAGGTGTGGTAATTAATTAGGGCAACGTTAGGCACGAATCAAGTCCAAGAGAATTAATCAACCAAGTGCAAGAATTAAGTAGGTCTTAAGTGCGAAAACCCTAAGGGACAAAAGGTAAACTGGAGTCGATCACTTATCAAGTGCGAAATTCACTTAAGTACTCCTGACGGCGCGATTTCAGACAAGATCATAAACATAATATTCAACTCAAAAGAACAAAGTGATTGGTGCAAATTAACCTGCAACGAGAGTGTGCTTGGGTCCAAGGGGGTAGATAAATCAAGCATATGAACCTTAGATCAGGCAGACACTTAGGCCGAGACAGACAAAGCCTCAGATCTTCTGAAGCTAGTGTCAATCACACTGCCAGGTCTTGGGCCCAGCAGTTGAGTGATTACCCATACACTCCCAGATCAGAAACAAGTGATTCTAAGATGTCCTATCACATGGAGAGACCAGTAGGTAGTTCAGGGGTGGCTTATCTAGAAAAGCCAGAGGGACCTTACAAGACTCAATTGGAATACATCAGGACGAATCGTCTAGGTGCTCGCATCTACGAAGACGGACTGAGAAGATCTGTGGTCTAGATTAAAAACCCCGATCAACCCCATGGATTAGACCATCCAGTAGTCAAGTTTGAGAATGGAGCATACCTAGATAAAGAGGGGACTATATATGTAGTCACCACTCTTCCTGATAGAACTAATGAGTTTGGAAATGTGATTGCGGAGACCGACATGGGTGATATAGAGCAAGGGAACTTAGAGAGAGAGCCAAGAACTCCCCGCGGTAAATCTGTCTTGACCAGAATCATGACTCCAGAGTGGATCCCACAAGATAATAAAAGCATATACTTGCTTTTAAACCGAGAAACGGATGAGGCCTTTTGGAGATATAAACCTGCTTACCCTCAGGAAGTAAGTGCTCTCACAATCTATGAGTTTAAAGACCCTGATAGCCCAGGCAAAGTAACCTACTTAGACAATACATCAGAGAAGATCTTTGTGGTCACCGAGCATGGCAGACATGCCTACACATGGAAGGGTGAATTTGTTTTTCCCCAACCTCGGACTAATGTGTCATACAGTCACCAAGGAGCTGGGACCTCCCAAGCTCATGGAGCTCAAAGAGATAGAAGTAGAGACAAACCTGAGGTAAGTTTTGCCAACTCCCTGGGAAGAGAAAGAACGGGAATGGAAAGGAATAGAGTGGAACCTGAGAGACATAGAACCCCATGGAATCAAAGGAATGCTGACGATTTTCCTTTGCCAAGGCCGAGAGAACACACTAGGACCCTGCGACCAACTCAACTGGTGAAGTCCATGAAGAATTACTTCGATGGCACTGGAGACCCTTATGACCATGTGGCAGAATTTCGGCAAGTATTGAAAGCTGAACAGGTAGAGGACCTATTCACACAATATAATGCTTTTGGTCTAACCCTTAGGAACACTGCCCTTACGTGGTTTCAACCACTGAACGAGAGGCATTTCAGAAACATAGACCAGCTCTTAGAGGCATTTATCATTGAGTTTTCTAAGAGTGGAATCAGGCACAACACTTCCTCACTAATTCATAGCTTCAAACAAACACCTCAAGAGATGGTCAGACTAGCTGGAAGAAGATTTAGGCAGTACCTGGAGAGATGCCCGATGCCGGAGTTACCCACACCAGCCAAACAAGTGGCCTTGTTCTTAGATGGATTGTTGAGCACCAAGCTCAGGTCATATGTGTATCTGAAGGACCCCAGAACGATAGAAGAGTGCGTGCGCATGTGCATAGACATTGAGGACAATCTAGGTGAGGAATTAGAACTATCAAAAATCTATAAGGATTCTGATAGCTCTAGTAGCCTCACATCTGGTCAATCCACATCCATTGAGGAACTTGCAGAGAAGGTAGCTCAAAAACTAGGTGTCTCTAGCAAACAAATTCCGAGATTTGCCCCAATTAATCGGTGTTACACTTGTGGCGGTGACCATATGGCAAATGTATGTCCCATTATGGCCCAACCCCAGGCGAATCCTAGTAGCCAGTACTGCACTATAGAGCGCAGGTACACCAACCACACTGCACAAGACTGCCCATATAACAAACAAACTGTTAGGCAAAATTACCCTCAGCCATATCCACAACAGGGTAGATACCAGAATCAGTACCCACCACAACAATACAACAGACCACAGCAAACTTATCAGCCACCTTATCAAGGGCAGCAGAGACCTCAACCAGTCCTAGTGCAGCAACCCCCTGCTCCAACCAATGTGATCCTAGTGAAATATGCATCTGCTGAAGAAAATCCGAACAGAGCCATAGTCCCAGTCACCCCATTGCTATCAGACAATGATCCAAGTGACCATAGTTTTGACTCCACACATATTGATAGCCCACAGGCTTACTACATGCAGTCACCCGAGCATAACGAGTCATACTATTATGAGGACCCAAGTGAAAATAGTGGGGAGCCTGAGTATGCCAATGTCATGTACACAAACCCCAACTCTAGACCTCAACCTAGGCATGTACGACCCCCATTTCCTAGAGGACCATGCTTCAGATGTCAAGGAGATCACCTTATACGTGATTGTCCACTACCTGCCCCTACACAACCTCAACCAGTAACAATTCAGGGTTTCTGTCAAGACTACGGGAAAGAGCATCTCCTACGAGATTGCCCAAAGAACCCTAATAACATGCCTAAAATCACTCCTATCAATGTCGTTGGGTTAGTTGTAGACTCCACAGGGAGTGTGACTTCCACTGCACCTGTACAAGTGATCACAAGAGCTCAAGCACTACAACAAAACCAAGGTGTTGGTCAGGAAAAGAGCCCCGAGGTGAGTGAAACAGAGAGCATAACCAAAAAGAGGACTAGAGCCTGGAAGGATAGTCGTGAAAGAATGAAAAGGCAATGGGCAAAAAAGATGAGCGAACTTGAAGAAAGCTTGAGAGAAACCAAAGCAAAGATAAGTGAACTCGCATCTCAAAACCACTCTCACACCACCCCTCCACCACCTCTCCCTTTACCCGCCAATCCACCTTCTTCCATTCCCCAACCTTTCAATACACCACCCTTAACCCACCCACCACCCAGAGTAGGATCCGTCCTAGCCGATCCCACTCCCGAGGACCTAAACATGATGCTTAGAGCATATCAGGCCAGAATCCAAGAAGGGCCAAACGTAACTGATCATGAAAAGTGTTACCCTAGAGCAGAACTAGAGCTAGAACGAACCAAAATTTGTGCTAAGATGGTGGAATTGGCTCAGACTATGTTTGAAGCCAGTCTCCTCTTTAACATCTCTAGTTCAGCTAAGACGTAGTTACACTTTGATGGACTACTAGAACGAATAGAGAGGCTAATTGCACAATCAGAAAAGGAACCCGCCTCTCAAAATAAGGGCAAGGCAAGTGAGAACGTGAGCCTACCTCCCCAGAAAGCCTACGTGCCTAACTCTATGGAGCCAGACACATCATCTTCTATGAATCGGTTCACACCAGAATTCCTACAAGAGATTCAAGAAGACAAATGGGCTAAAGAAAGTGAAGTCCCTCCTCCCATTGAACTTGTGGATGATGCACACGAGCAATTCCCACAGGATGTCCCATCCATTTATGAGGAGTATGAGAGCATCCACTCTCAAGAGAGATTAGACTTTGAGTCTAATTCTCTACAAGAATTACCACATTTCACAGGCCCATGGGAAACCAAGTCTACTTGTCTGAGAGCGCCCACAGTCATGATAAGAAATGAAGATTCTATCATACCTAGGAATACAGAGGTAGTAAAGAACACTAAAGTGCAGTGCAATCTCACTTTAGAAGAGCTACTCAAAGTTAAGCCAGAAGTGTGGAAACATGTAGCCAAACAAGTGCCAAACATAGCAAAATCACGCTCCCAAGTAGGATCTCATAGAACAGTGCCTGAAATACCATTGGATAAGTTAGGAGACATGAGCGAAGGAGAAGATGGAAATACCTATCTCCCAGTTACTCATCAGGGTTACACAACCAAGGCGATTTTGGACTCAGGTGCAGGAGTTGCAATTGCTACAACTTCCCTTTGGAAGCGATGGGGCAAGCCGGCACTCCGACCAACGAGAATGAAATTGCAGATGGCTGATGGTCATATTGAAAGGCCCTTAGGATTGCTAGAAGGAATAACTCTCACTACATGTGGGGTTGAGTTTGAACATACTTTTGCTATATGCGACTTTAGCAAAAACCAAGCCTACGAGATGATTTTGGGAAGGCCATTTATGTGGCAATTGCAAGTACTCCAGGATTGGGGAACCAATTCCTTGTATGTGCAACATCTAGGTGTTACAACCAAAGTCAATCTTAAGGATTACTCTCATAGAGACGTACCACCTATTCAATGGAATCCCATCCATAGAGCCAAAGATGAGACTGAGTCTGTGCATTCCATAGGATCCGGATCCTCGTGGATGCATGAAGACACCCACTTATGGATGTGCAAAGTGGCAGTAGAAGAAGAGAAAAGAGAAAAAGCCAGAGAGATAGGTGCAAAAGAAACACGTAGATCAATTCAAGACCCAGCCTATGCACCTGTAGTCTTTCCTGATGAGGAATTTGAACCCCATGGCTGGGCAGAAATCCTAGCAACAATGGATGTAGCCATCAATGAAGAGCAGTGGACACCTCACTGTGATGAGGGTGGCTATGACATTTCAGTCTTTTCAATAGAGCCAATCATGGGAGATGCAGTTTTAGAAGAATGCGAACCTATCCTTGATGCATTTGAGGATGCGAGTGACTCCGATCTAGAGTCAATCATCATGGACCCACCTTTTGCATCAGATGAAGAATACTTCTATGAAGTAGAATTTCAACCCCAGAGGCACGGAGAGCTTACAAATGAGGTGAGGTTAGCCACACAAGTAGCTACTAAAAGCAGAGGAAAGAAAAGAAAGAAGAAGGAAGTCACTCTGGAGGCAGAACAATCCTTGTTTGAGGTCCCTGAAAACTTTAAAAAATATGAGATAGAGGATAGGAGGGTCATGATAAGAATGCCTAAACGTGAGGCACAAGCAGGAGAAGCCTATGATAGCAAGGAAACTACCAAGAAAATAGTTGTCGCCATCGAGGAAGGAGAAGAAAGATGCACATACATAGGTCATGACCTGACAGAAGAGGAAGAACAAGAGTTAATAGCCTTGCTAAGAGAATACAGAGATGTGTTCACTTGGAGTTACAAGGATTTGAAGGGTGTTGATCCAGACATATGCTCACACACTATCCCCATGACCTCAGATGCCAAACCCTCTAAGCAAAAGCCATATACATACAATGATAATTACGCTGCCAAGATCAAAGAGGAGATAGATAGACTGGTTGAAGCTGGATTTATCTATGAAATTGAGCACACTGAGTGGGTATCCCCCATTGTAGTGGTGCCCAAGAAAAACGAAAAGCTACGTGTGTGCATTAACTTGAAGAAGGTTAATGCAGCCACAATTCGAGATAACTATCCGCTTCCTATCACAGAGCATCTCTTAGAAAGAGTAGCAGGCAAAGAAGTGTACAGCTTCCTCGATGGATTTTTGTGCTATAATCAAGTAGCCATAGCTCCAGAAGATCAGCATAAGACGGCATTTGCCACTGAATGGGGCATTTTTGCCTTTAGAGTAATGCCATTTGGGCTTACCAATGCACCAGCTACCTTCCAAAGGCTGATGTGCCATGTGTTTAAAGAGTTCCTGAGGAAGAACTTAGAAGTCTATGTTGATGATCTTTGTGCTCATTCCAACATTAGGCAAACCCATATTCCCGAACTCAGACAAATCTTTGACAAATGTAGAGAATATCAAGTCTGCCTGAACCCAGAAAAGTGCGTCTTTATGGTCAGGCAAGGCAAGATTCTAGGACACATAGTGTCAAAGAATGGCATATCCACTGATGAAGAGAAAGTGAGAGCCATAGCAGAGCTACCTAGGCCAAGGAATGTCAAGGAAGTACAAGCTTTCATGGGGCATTGTGGTTACTACCGCCGGTTCATTCACATGTATGCTGTCATTGCAAAGCCCATGTACGGACTTCTGACTAACTTTGAGTGGACTGATGAATGTGAGAATTCCTTTCAAGAGCTTAAACGAAGATTATGTTTAGCACCAATCTTGACCACACCAGATTGGAACAAGCCATTCCATGTTCATGTGGATGCATCCAATTACGCTATTGGATGTGTACTCGCACAACCTACTGGTGAAGGTAATATGGATCTCCCAATTGCCTATGCCAGTAGACAATTGAATGCAGTTGAACAAAATTACACCACTACTGAGAGAGAAGGCTTAGGCATGGTATATGCAGTTAAGAAATTTAGACACTATTTGCTTGCAAACAAGTTTAAATTTTTTACTGACCACCAAGCATTGTTATATCTCGTGAACAAGCCATGCAATACAGGAAGATTAGTAAGATGGTTTCTCTTGCTAATGGAATATGAATTCGATGTTGTAGTAAGGAAAGGGAAGACTCACTTGAGAGCGGATCATCTCTCTAGGCTCACATCTGGAGAAGCCCCACAAGGAGTGTCAGATGACCTTCCTGATGCTTACTTGTTTAATTTGGAAGTTGTACCGTAGTGGGCTAAGCCATTGGTACCAGTATTGACATACGGGCCTAACCACCCAGTAATAAACACGCAGGATAGAGAGGTAGTAAAAGCTCAAAAGTATCACATCATGGCAGGTAGTATGTACAAGCACACAGATCAAGGAGTCTTGGCTTGTTGTGTGGAAGAGGATGAGTACGCTAAATGGTTGCAATTAGCACATGTAGGTGCATTAGAGCAACACTACTCAAAACAACGAACCCTACAGACGCTAAGGAGACTCGGAGTGCATTGGCCAACTATGGAAGCTGATGTCCAAAAGTTGTGCAAGGAATGCCCAATCTGTTGCACTAAACCACCTGTGGAACATGCCACTCTTTATCAAGTGTCCATAGTGCCAGTGGAGTGAACCACTTGTAGCCTTCCTGAGGACGAAAACATTCCCTCCAGACATGACTCTGGTTAGGAAAAGAAGTCTAGAACAAGAAGCCCTACAGTATTCACTCATTGGTGATAATCTCTACAAGCGTGGTAAGGATGGTTACCTGAGACTATGTGTCCATGAAAGTGAATATCTAAAGATCTTGGAAACAGCTCACCATGGTGTAGCAGGAGGACATTTTGGTCTAGATAGGGTGATCAAAGCAATTCTATTTGCAGGATTTTGGTGGCCCACCCTTCACATGGATGCACATACCTATGTGAAGAGGTGTGAGATTTGTCAGCGAACCCAGCCTCCTATACGCAGAGATGAGATGCCACTGAAGCCTATGATGGGCGAACGTGCATTCTCTAAGTGGGGAATAGACTTTGTAGGTCCTATCAATCCCCCAACTAAGGGTTCCCATGCTGAGTATATCATCGTTGCCACGGACTATCTAACCAAGTGGGTAGAGGTAAAAGCCACAACGAAGAACGACGCTCAGACAACTGCTAAATTCTTGTTTGAGAATGTATTCACAAGATATGGGCTACCTATAGAGCTAGTTAGTGATAGAGGCACTCACTTCTTGAATGAAGTTATTGAAAATCTGCTCCAAGAATTCTTGGTAGTGCATAAGAAGTCTGCCCCCTATCACCCTCAAGCCAATGGGCAAGCCGAAAGCACCAATAAAATCCTATGCAATGTATTGACAAAATTAGTGAACAATAAACGCTCTGATTGGGACAAACAGCTACACCATGCTGTTTGGGCATACCGAGTCGCCTACAAAACGGTACTCCAAGCCACCCCCTTTCAGATGGTATTTGGCCAAAATGCCGTGCTACCTTTGGACTTCTTAATACCTACATTGAAAGTAGCACAAGAGCACGAATGGACGGGTCATGAACTCTCCTCTAGACTTTTTGACCTTGAACGATTAGGAGAAACAAGACTGAGAGCAGCTGCAGGGATATATGCAGCTAAGAAGAGATAGAAGGCATACTTTGATGCCCATGTGAAGGATAAGGGCTTGAAAGCAAGAGATCTAGTTTTAGTCTACACATTGAAACAACACGCAAGGAAGCTAGAAAAGAGAGGCTACGGACCTATGATCATCAATAGGATCTCCACGAGTGGAGCAGTACAACTAGCCACTTTAGAGGGTGATGTTCTCCCAAACTATATTAGCGGATGCAGAGTCAAGTTGTATCAGGAACCCCTCACAGAGGAAATGCTAAGTCGACTCAATACTGCTAAGCAACGTAAAGAGGAGGAAAAACGAATTCGAGAAGAAGCACAGGCAGAGGCCTTAGAGCGCATCAGACGAATGAAGTTCAGGAGACAAGGGAGGGATCAGCCTATGATTGACACTCAAGAGTCTCCAGGCTATCACATGGCCATGTGTGAGGCTTCAGGTGAACGTACCCATAAGATAGTGGATCGACGACCTTTTGTGACCCTAGAAATAGGACAAAGAGACAGCACAACAAGCGTGAGAGCTTTAATTGATTCAGGAGCAGCCACAAGTGCAGTTCGGCTTTCTTATTGCCAGCAGCTTCAATTGGAGGTAAAACCCCTAGAAGCATATCTGATAGGATTAGGAGGTGTTGAAACCCCTTGCATGGGTGAGGTGGATCTTCCCCTCTACATACAAGAGGTCCTCATGCCAGCAAAAGTGCTAGTGTGTGAAGACGAGGATCTGACCGAACCTCTGGTCCTGGGCCAAGACTGGATCTACGATCACGCAGTCAACCTCAACCTAAGAAGTGGACTTCTTCAGGCCTGGGTAGGCCAAAGCCGTCTCATGATTGAATTAGAAAATCAAGCACTCAAACCAATAGAACAGGCACCAACTCCTGGTCCCTCCAAGAATCCACATGAAGATAACAATGTTGTTCTTGTCCAAACTTCTATGGTGCAGAGGATTGTCAATCTTACTGAAAGTACGGGAGCCAATAAGGAGTTCCCAACTGATCCAAAGAAGATTCTAAACGGGCAGACCGAACATCACTCGACACGAAGGAGGCCGCTGATCAAGAGGCAGGAGCGCCAACCCGTGCAACACGGAGCACCTCGTGGCGTGAAGCAGATCTGGATACGCAAGGATGGAAAACCCACAACTCTAATAGCAGACTCTCGAGGAGACAACAAACAAGCCACACCATCACGGACACAAGTGAAGGAGTACCCTAGGAAACCTCCTAGGCACACCACATCTATTTGGGTCCCTAAGTGGTCAAGGAAGGCTAGCCCCAATGCTAGACACATATGGGTGCCCAAGGCCTGTTTACGAGCCCAAATAGCTCCAACTCTAGTTACTGGCATAATTCAACACTCTCAAGTCCTCTCGACTAACAACGCAGGAACTCTACCTAAATACCACTCTGACCCACACTCAGTCACATTGAGGAATGTCTGGAAATGGGTACCCAAAAGGTCCCAAATCCATCACAACCTAGTTCATAAAAAACCGTTGCCTGTCTTTAGCTCTAAGAGCTACGAATCCCCTATCAAAGTTTGGAGACCTAAACCATGTATCAAACCCCCTGACCCAATTTTTGTAAATCCATCCACTCTGACATAGGTGCATTCTGAGTCCACTGCATAAGGCATCTAGGATGATACTGACCTCTAATCACCACTCACACCTATCACAAGCACTTCATCTCTGACCACTAACCTTCGGGATTGTCATGTTAGTATTGTGAAGGGAACACCATTACATCCTATTTCCTATGCAACACTAATGTGCCTTTCTTCTTCTAGCAGATAAGCACCCGATTCCCATGGCAGCAGTAGCAGGCACGAGTTCTCAGGCAGGCACCAGCACTCAAATCAATTGGGATACCATGCCTGTGGAGGTTCCATTGAGAGCTAGGCCGGAGGAGCTTTTGAACGTAAGAAGAATTCCCATTCCGGATCCACCAAGTGGCCTAACAGAAAGAGTAAAGGGGCATTCTCACTGGTTCAATGAGATGCCAGGAGATTTGGGAGACGCTGATCATATCTGGGAATCCAAGATGGAATGTGGAGGAGTGTGGTGGACCTTCCAGTTCTTCTCACAAGAATTTGAAGCATTGCAAAATGCAGCTCCTCTTCAGGATATTTGGCAGAAAGAGGGATTGCAAGATTACTTTAGTGCAGCTTTGCCTAGACCAGACTTTCTTAGGTGCTACTACTTGATTGCCACACTGAAGCCGACAGGAGATAAAGATCATTCAGGCACATTCTGGGTGCTCTCCCTGTCAAACCAGGAGGAAATGAAGAAGTTTGAGTTAAATGTTACTTTAATAAGGGAAGCTCTTCAGATGTATGGCACCCATGTGCCTTCCGATCGCGATCCCTTGATACCAGAGTCAATGAAGAGCAACAGAATCAAGAAGTTGAAGGACATGTGTGCCCTCACCCCTAACATCGCCATATCCATGCGAATGTGCCTTCAACACTTCGCATTTCCAGCTCAAGACCGCTTTACCCAACCTCACAAGAAAATATGGTATGGATTATATTTAGCAGAGACTGGAAGCTTGCCAATTAAGATGCCTGTATGGATTCTGGATCAATTGTATGAAGCAGGCAAGCGGGGTGTGAGGAAGCATACATTACACGGCTGCTGTGCGATTACCAGAATTATTTATAGATGTCTTGCATATGATGTGCCAATAGCCAGGGCCCTTAAATATTCACAATTGGAGTTTTTCAAGGGGTGGAAGTCAGGGAATCAACCTGCGAAACGAATGCGTGGATCACTCTCCCAGGTCATGATCCCTCACGAGGCCACAGCCGAAGCTCCCCCTAGCGAAGAAGCACATGTAGCACCTTTCACGGTACATCTCCAAGGAACTCAATCAGGGGGCGTAGTACAGCCCACTCCATCCGCCCCTCCACTACCGACCGATGCCCAGTTTGCATCTATGGCCACCTTAACTGAGGATCCCAATTTTGATTTTGAAAGATTCCTACAGACGGCCCACTTATCTGATAGTGAAGATTTTCCTGACAATGCCGATCCGGGATCATCATTCCAAAGAGAACAGCCACAGGGCGAGACAAGCAGGGTACATTGGGAAGGTGAGGCACAACATCCTTATGATCCAAGCACACAAAATCAGGAAGAAGAACAGGGAGATGAACTAGAGGAGAGTGAAGAGGAGGCCCCTGCCTACACGGCACAACTCAAACGGCTATACAAGACAATCAAGCAGGTACAGAGAAGACATAAGATGACAGAAGAGGCGAATAGAGCTCTAGTGAACCAAATGCTTCAAGCCGAGAACGTAGACTCACATTTTGTTGAATCATTGAATCTATTGGCTGACACATGTGGGATCGGGGAAGCATTGAGGACTATGGTCTATCGGGAGAACCCTACCTATGATCAACGAAGGATTGATACACGGCCACGACGAGGAAAAATGATTCAAATGGAAGTCTCTACTGCCTTGCCTACCACAATTTCAGAGGATGTTCACATGACGAGCCCAAGTCCCACTGACGAACAAGATGTAAATACATAGGTACCATCTCCACCGTCACCTTCCATTCAACCCTCAGAACCCTTCTCCACTAGTCTTTCTGAACAACCGATATCCACCCATCATGAAACCATTGTACACACCTCTGTTTTTCCATCCTTCCCTTTACCCACATCCATCACTTCCACCCAAATTTTTGAACCTCACACCGGTCATCCTGCCACCAATCAAACCATAATAGGTCACCCTTCCTATCTCCCCGCCCTTGGACAACCACTTGCCACTAGCCAGACCTTATCCCATCCTTTTCCATTCACCCACACCCAAACCCTATCCACCACTTCCCTAGTAACTGCCTCATACTCAACCCAAGTCACACAACCGTCATTCTGGACAAACCTTGTAAATATACTCCAACAGGTCGAAAACTATAATAAAAAGTCCCTTTCCCAACCCCACTCCCCCACATTCACTGCCACCACTAACACACCACCTACCGTTCTCGTATTCACAATTCACACTCCACACACTCTCACATCCGATCCCATGGATATTTCACCATCCACAGAAGCACCCACCACCACGTCAGTTCCACCATCAGCACATCTCACTTCACTCATAGGCACATCATCCACTTTTCCCTTTCCCACCTCCCGACCCTTTGCATGTTCCACCTCTACCCATGCATCCACATCATTTAGTAATGCACTAGACACCATGGTTGAAGCTGCCACTCAGCTTAAGCAAGAGTATAAGCTATTAGAAGAAAATAACACAGAGCTGTGCAATCTCTCGGCTCAACTCCAAGCATGAGTCGATGCCTTGGAACTAGGTAAGACAGCACTACAACACCAGATGACTGCCCTCCAACACTCGAAGACAGAACTCGAAGCTAAGTATGCAGAGACAGGCAAAGCTATGGAGGAACAACTCAGAGAACAAATGGGCTGCAATGCGAGACTTCAACGCAACATGACCCTACTACGTCGCCATCTAGCAGCGGCTCAAGAAGAGAACCGAAGGCTACAACAACAAAACCAGGAGAACCTAGAAGCGGCCATGGAAAACACCCCGGGAGCACCTATAGACCCTGCAAAATTCCAGGTTGTCCCCTCAGAGCATATTCAACAGGTTTTAGAAGGTTATGTGACCCTCTTGGAGGCCCATGATCAGTTGGCAGACCAGATAAAGGAACTACAAGGATCCAAAGTACCGACAACACACCCACCCACACCTAAAGAGACGGTCGATGCCGCTACTTCGCCAGAACCTGAACCTTCAACCAACAGTGAGATACTTGAGCTACGACAACAGGTTGCAAAACTAAAAATCAAGTTGTTACAGTATGAACGACCTCCCTCTCCACCTGATCAAACCATAGAAGAAGAAACAGTAGTCATTCCAGTGGAGGAGACATTTGAAGACAATTATGAGCCTCAACCCCTTCCAGGAGGCAGAATTACGGAGGAAGGCCAAGACACATATGAGGAGCCCCCATCGACATGGATGAAGCAGGTAGAGGAGATGGGCCACACTCACGAAGAGCGCGTAGCAACTCAGATGCTGGCCATGAAAACCATTGAGGAGTCTATACTCAAGTCTGAATATTTCTCGAACTTGGCTCCTAAGCGGCTGATCACCAGTTCAGAGTTACAATATAAGCCCTATTTTGTACTGCTGGCTGACTATAATGCTGAGATCAAACGCATAACCAACCAGTACCCTACGTTCGCAACACAGTTCGAACTCGAGGACATTCCAGAGGCAGCCAGAAAGGGGGCCATATTCCAACTCATATGGAGGCAAAAGTTACTGGAGACCTATCCGGAGATGTTACGAACATGGGATCACGCTCCCACGCATTTGAAGTATAACCCTTGCTTTGGTCCAGTACAAAGAAGAAGATCATGGAAAGCATTCGCCATCAAGGTTTAGAACAACGCAAATTGTAAAGAATGGCTCAATTACCCCGCAATCGCACCCCCAACTGGCACACCTACAGTATCATACATGATCGCCACCATCAGACATTGGATGCCACGCCTCCACCCCATGCCGGATGTCGCCGCTCAAATGATGCTCAAAATTTTGGACATGATGCAAGTGGTGCTAAAGACCTTTCGCAATGTACGTAACATCTAGCCTTCAATTCCGGGCTTCATCAATGGTAATTATGATTTGCTGTATGACATGAGCACGACCCCGAGCATTCGAGTAGCTTATGCATGGCATGCACGAATAAGATATCTCCCTGCCTGCTACAAGCAAACCTTTGATGATATGTTCACCACGGGGTTTTGGGAGTCACACTCAGAAGTATTCGCACCACGCCCAACCCACCTGCTACAACTATTTGCATGTGAACAAACCATGCACTCGGAACTCTACACCACACCACACCCTGATCTGCCAAGAGCAGTCAATTGGGATGCCCTCCAGAGCGATTTGGTCCGGGGACTCCGTATAAAAGAACAAGAATTGGCAACCGACCTCCTACAGAAGTACATCGATCAAATAGTGGAGCAGAGTTCTGTCAGAGGCGACAGACCCTAGGGGGGGGAGAGTGTTGACAGTATACGGGAAGAAGCAAGTACGGAAACACATGCAAATCTAGCACTAAGGCAACCCTTCATTTTTTTCAAAACCCTTACATCATTTTAAAGTGATTCTCATCACTAAAAACCCCTGTAAATACCATTTTCACCTTTTTGTAGCTCCATTTAGTACAAGCCGAGGAGTCCTCGAGCTTGAGGAGCCTTAGAAGTAGTTGCCTGCCAATTTTCATATTTTTTAGATCTCGTTTGAGCCCTCAAATAAACCCTGGAACCTAATTTTTAACTAGGCCGGACACTAGGTCTGGACAGGGCCAAAGCTAGGCAAAAACTATAAATAGAGCTAGAGAGCTCATTTTTGGGCTAGCTTCTTGTAGTTTTGAGCTTGTATGAGAACTTTGTTGCAATAGAAGTGATTCCATTGTCTTACTCTCTTTGTTCTTGCCGTGTGTGCGCGCTTGTGTGTATGTGTGTGCATGTTAGTGTGCTTCTCACTCACACATTTGTGCCTTCACTTGCTCGAGGTCTTCATACCATCCTCATGTCTTCCCGGATTGACATTAAAGGAGGTGCTAATCATCACTGAGCTACACTCATCCATAGCTTCTTTCCATTCTGATTTGGTTATTGCTTCTTCATATGATCCTGGTTCTTCATTTGACAAATCTTTGGCTAGATAAACAGAATGTTTAGTAACAAGAGATGTATCATACCCATATCTGATAGGTTTCTTGCTTTCTCTTTGTGATCTTCTAAATGGTTGAGCTGAAGATTCAGGTATGTCTTCAAGCTTCTTCATCTTCATTTTGCCTTTGGACTTCCATGCCTTGAACTCTTCAAGGTTGATAGTGTCTTCATCATCTGAACTTGAGTCTTCATTTTGAGTAGGTTCCTCCTTTGTAAGTTTTGGAAATTCCTCTTCCAAATCATAGGGTAGTTTAACCTTCCTGCATTCATTCTCATACCAGGAACCATTTTCATCAAAGAAATCATCTCTGCTTACCATAAACCCTTTATTGATAGGATTATAAAACCTGTAACCTTTTTGATTTAATTCATACCCAATAAAGATGCATTTTTCAGCCTTTGGGTCTAGCTTAGCTCTTATCTGAGAAGGAATGTGTACATATGCTACACATCCAAATATTTTGCAATTGTCAAGTGAAGATCTCTTACCATGCCATGCTTCATAGGGTGTCATGCCATCAAGAGACTTAGATGGTAACCTGTTTATGAGGTAAGTGGCAGTAGAGACACTCTCTGCCCATAGATAGTTAGGTAACTTTTTCTCATTAAGCATAGATCTAGCTGTCTCAACAATTAATCTATTTCTTCTCTCAGCTACCCCATTCTGTTCAGGAGAATACCTTCTAGTTATCTCTCTTTTGATGCCTCTGTCCTGCAAGAAGTCTTCAAACTCATTGGAGAAGTACTCACCTCCTCCATCTGACCTTAGCCTCTTCAAATTCCTTCCTGTCTGATTTTCAACTAATGCAAGATATTTTTTAAAGCAATTAAATACCTCATCCTTGTGCTTCATGAAGTATAGTACAGTCCATCTGCTATAATCATCAATGAAAGACACATAGTACCTTGATCCTGAGACTGAGGGGTCTTTGCTAGGTCCCCAAACATCTGTGTGTACAAGCTCTAGGTAGTCTTCATGCTTGTATCCTTTCTTTGAGAAGGGTAACCTGTGTGCCTTCCCAAATTGACAAGCACCACACTTATAAATCATATGTTGCTTGGATATATTAGGTATCCCAAGCACACATTGGTCCCTGCACATTTGTTTCAAGGTTCTTTCTCCTATGTGCCCTAACCTTTTGTGCCAAATCTCAAGCTCTGAAAGTGTTTGATCTTTATAATTGTATAGTGCAATGTTCTTTGTATCTTCCAACTCAAAAGTGAAAAGTCTACTTGATTTTTCTCCTTCAGCAATCCTCTTGAACCCATGTCTTGGATCCTCCACATATGCTCCATATTGATTGAATCTGACCTGCAAACCTTTCTCCACAATCTGACCAACACTCATCAAATTTTTGGTAATGGTTGGTACATAGAGTACCCTGCTCAACAAATTCTGATTTCCATCACAAATTTTAACATTTCCAACTTTAACTACAGAATGCTTTGTGTCATCACCTGTAGTCAATGTAGAATAGGTGGTCATCATTTGTACCTGACTTTGAAGTCATATTCATGATCAGAAGAGAGTCATCTTGCTCCTCTGTGTAGTTGTTGTAATCCTTCCTAGATTTGAATCCTCCTTGGTAGTTGCCATTGTAATTATTGTTGTAGTTGTTGTTGTAATTATTGTTGTAGCCTTGGTGATGGTTGAATCTACCTCTTGACTGTGAGTAGCCACCTCTTTGGTATCCTTTTCCTCTCTGATTCTTGTAATTCCTGAAACACTCATCTGTAGTATGATTTGATAAACCACAAATGTTGCATGGTGAGGAGTTATAAGATCTCCCCCTACCTTGCTTACCTCCTCTGCCCCTTCCTCTTGAAGATCTACCTCTCCCTGCATAGTTGGCTTGGGAGGTAGATCCTTCATCTTCCACCTTCTTGCTCTTGCCTTTATCCTTAGACTTCTTATCAGTGTATAGGGCAGAAGAGTTATTACCTGTGGATGTATCTCCATTCTTGGTGAGATTTGCTTCATGTGTAAATAGTTGTCCCATGAGAGTTGTAAGATCTGGAGTGTGCATGTCCATGTAGAGATCCATTGCAGTGGTGAAGCTTTCCATTTGTCATCAGCCTTGATTCCATTGATCACTTGCCTTAGAATTTTTTCTTCTTCAATCTCTTCTCCTATGCTTGCTAACTAATCTGCAACATCTTTAATCTTGGTCACAAATTCTGAAACAGCTTGCTTAGGTTGCTTCCTTAGTGTTGTGAATTCAATCCACAACTGATTTTTCCTAGCCCTTGTGTTGGAGGAAAAATATGATGACAAGGTTTCCCAAGTCTCTTGGGATGTTTTACAATTTCTAATATGTGGCAAAAGAAAATCAGATATAGAGTTGAGTAAATAAGACCTTGCCAATGCATCCTTAGCACACCATGTGTTGAGCCTTTCATGTTCTTCCTTGGTTGGTAGTGCTCTTGTTTTGAATGAGGGTAATTCCTCATCTCCTGAGATGTACCCATAGAGACTCCTTCCTTGTAAGTAGTCTTCATCCTTAGAGACCATGCTTGATAGTTGTTCCTGTCCAATTTGTCAATAAATGAAGGAAAACCATCTCCCATTTTACCTTAGTTTGCTCTGATACCACTGTTGGGAATGATGGATGGATGATCCAAGAGACTGAGTAGGTACTGCTAAACCTGCTTTGTACCAGCCCTCTTTTGCTTCAGAGTTGACAAGTATACCTTCTTAGCTTTGGAAGTGATGTGTGTAATGATTGAACCAAAACAGATAACTTTGAAGTTCACTAACTCAAGAAAACCTTCTATTTATGTCTTGACACCTGCTGAATGTTTTGCTCAGTGTGACCAACACAGTAGAAATTGATAAAATTCCTTCTAGGGGTATTTAATTAGCTTAGTAAGCTACCATTTGCAAGTGGAATGATGTAAAAAGATAAACTATGCTAAGAGAAATCAATTTAGCAAGTTTAGCTATACCCCTGACTTTTTAGGACTATAGCAAAAAATGACCAGAGTTCACATCGATGCAGATTTCTCCAAAATGGCTGAATAGAATGTCTTCAAACTTTGAAAGCATGTAGATTACTTCAAGCTGAATCCAAAAAGCTTTGAATCACTGAATTTGGTGGAGAATTGACCGAGATATGCCCTTGATAAGTTGACAGACTTTTGAGTAGACTAACAGGGAACTCAACGATGAATGATGTAAATGTATCTATTAATAAACAATTGTATAAAATCCCATTGGCATGAACAACATTGCCTAATGGTGTAGAGAGGTGTGGGTTAGAATGTAGACCTCACACACACTCAGAAATTAGTAGAATGAGGCTCGGGAGTGATCTCTGTTACCCGCGACTTTTCATGACAACTTTTATAAGAGATGGGTAAAAATTTGAATTCAAATTCAAATTTTTGGCTTCCTATGATCAAGCTCCTATATCCTAGGAGATATTCCTTCAATCAAATAAGCTAATTTTTCCATGACTCACTTTGGTAGGTGATTACAAAAGATTCCATGTCAATCTGACTTTTACCATGAGGTAAAGTGGTAATTAACCACTAGCATATGTTCCTATGCTTCTTCATGTATGTATAAACTTCAATGCATCCTTTGAGCCAAATGTGTAGGCTTGCAATTTACACCAACAATCTCATCTTTGCGTACAAGATACTGAGTTTGCTGACAAACCTCACACCTCTTCACATAGGTATGTGCATCCATGTGACGGGTTGGCCACCAAAGACCTGCAAATAGTATAGCCTTGATCACCCAATCTGGTCTCAAATGTCCTCCTGCTACACCCTGGTGAGCAGTTTCCAATATCTTGAGGTATTCGCCCTCATGGACACATGTCTAAGGTAACCATCTTTGCCATGCTTGTATAAATTATCTCCAATGAGTGAGTAGTCTAGGGCTTCTTGTTCTAAACTTCTCTTCCTAGCCAAAGTCATGTCTTGAGGAAATGTTTTCGTCCTCAGGAAGGCTACTAGTGGTTCACTCCAATCTGGTGCTAGAGACACTTGGTACAAAGTTGCGTGCTCCACAGTTGGTCTAACACTACAGAATGGGCATTCCTTACACAACCTATGAACATCTGCTTCCATAGTTGGCCAGTGCACTCTGAGTCTCCTTAGTGTCTGTAGGGTCCTTTGCTTTGAGTAGTGTTGCTCTAATGCACCTACATGTGCTAATTGCAACCAGTTAGCATACTCATCTTCTTCCACACAACAAGCCAATATCCCTTGATTTGTATGCTTGTACATACTTCCTGCCATGATGTGGTACTTTTGGGCCTTCACTACCTCTCTATCTTGAGTGTTTATGATTGGGTGATTAGGCCCGTATGTCAATACTGGCGCTAATGTCTTAGCCCATTGCGGCACGACTTCCAAATTAAACAAGTAAGCATCAGGAAGGTCATCTAATACTCCTTGTGGTGCCTCTCCAGATGTGAGTCTAGAGAGATGGTCTACTCTCAGGTGAGTCTTTCCTTTCCTCACCACAACCTCAAAGTCGTATTCCATTAGCAAGAGAAACCATCTTACTAATCTACCCGTGTTGCATGGCTTGTTTACCAAGTACAACAGTGGTTGATGATCAGTAAAAAATTTAAACTTATTTGCCAGCAAATAGTGTCTAAACTTTTTAACCGCATACACCATGCCTAATCCTTCTCCTTCAGTGGTGGTATAATTTCGTTCAGCTGCATTCAATTGTCTACTAGCATAGGCAATTGGAAGATCCATATTACCTTCACTAGTAGGTTGTGCGAGTACACATCCAATAGCATAATTGGATGCATCCACGTGAACATGAAAGGGCTTATTCCAATCTGGTGTGGTCAAGATTGGTGCTGAACATAATCGTCATTTAAGCTCATTGAAGGAGTTCTCACACTCTTTAGTCCACTCGAAATTGGTTAAAAGTCCATACAGAGGCTTTGCTATGATGGCATACATGTGTATAAACCGTCGGTAATAACCACAATGCCCCATGAAAGCTTGTACTTCCTTGACATTCTTTGGCCTAGGTAGCTCTGCAATAGCTCTAAATTTTTCCTCGTCCGTAGATATGCCATTCTTTGACACTATGTGTCCTAGAATCTTGCCTTGCCTGACCATGAAAACACACTTTTCTGGGTTCAGGTAAACTTGATATTCTCTACATTTGTCAAATATTTGCGTGAGTTCAGGAATATGTGTTTGCCTAATGTTGGAATGAGCACAAAGATCGTCAACATAGACCTCTAAGTTCTTCCTCAAGAACTCTTTAAATACATGACACATCAGCCTCTGAAATGTCGCGGGTGCATTGGTAAGCCCAAATGGCATTACTCTAAAGGCAAATATGCCCCATTCTATGGCAAAAGCTGTCTTATGCTGATCTTCTGGGGCAATGACTACCTGATTGTAGCCAGAAAACCCATCAAGGAAGTTGTACACTTCCTTGTCTGATACTCTCTCCAAGAGATGCTCAGTGATAGGAAGCGGATAATTATCACGAATAGTGGATGCATTAACCTTCTTCAAGTTAATGCACACACATAGCTTTCCATTCTTTTTGGGAACTACTAGAATAGGGGATACCCACTCAATGTGCTCAATTTCATAGATGAATCCAGCTTCTACTAGTCCATCTATCTCCTCCTTGATCTTAGCAGCATAGTTATCATTATAGGTGTATGGCTTCTGCTTGGACGGTTTGGCATCTGAGGTCATGGGGATTGTGTGTGAGCATATGTTAGGGTCTACACCTTTTAAGTCCTTGTAGATCCAAGCGAATACATCTCTGTACTCCCTTAGCAAGGCTATCAACCCCTGCTCTTCTTCTTCCGTCAGGTCATGTCCTATGTAGGTGCACCTTTCTTCTCCTTCCTCTATGGCTACAACTATTTTCTTGGTGGTTTCTTTGTTATCATAGGCCTGCCCTGATTGCACCTCACGTTTTGGCATTCTTATCATGACTCTCCTATTGTCTATTACATATTTCTTAAAGTTTTTAGGGACCTCAAACAAAGATTCTTCCTCCTCAGGTGTGACTTCTCTCTTCTTTCTTTTCTTTCCTTCATCCTTAGGGGTCACTTGTGTGGTTAACCTTACGTATTTGTGAGCTCTCCATGTCTCTGAGGGTGAGCTTCAACTTCATAGAAGTATTCTTCATCTGATGCAAATGGTGGGTCCATAATGATTGACTCTAAATCGGAGTCACTTGCATCCTCAAACGCATCAGTGCTAGGCTCGCATTCTTCAAGAACCGAATCACCCAGGATTGGCTCTATGGAGAAGAGTGAAATGTCATAGCCATCCTCGTCACAGTGGGGTGTCCATTGTTCTTCATTGATGGCTACATCCATTGTTGCTAAAATTTCTACCCAACCGTGAGGTTCAAATTTTTCATCAGGGAATACTACAGGTGCATAAGCTGGGTCTTGAGTTGATCTATGTGTCTCTTTCGCAGCTACCTCTCTGGCTTTTTCTCTTTTCTCCTCTTCTACTGCCACTTTCCACATCCATAAGTGGGTGCCTTCATGCATCCATGAGGATCCTGATCCTATGGAGTGCACTGACTCTGTATCATCTTTGGCTCTATGGACGGGATTCCATTGGATAGGAGGGACATCTCTATGAGAGTAATCTTTGAGATTCACTTTGGTCGTAACACTTAAGTGTTGCAAATACAAGGAATTGGTTCCCCAATCCTGTACTAGTTGCAACTGTCGCATAAATGGTCTTCCCAAAATCATCTCATAGGCATGGTTCTTGCTAAAATCACATATGGCGAAAGTATGCTCAAACTCAACACCGCATGTAGTGAGAGTTATTCCTTCTAGCAAGCCTAAGGGTCTTTCTATGTGACCATCAGCCATCTGCAATTTCATTCTCGTTGGCCTAAGTGCTGGCTTGCCCCAACGCTTCCATAGGGAAGTAGTAGCAATTGCAACTCATGCACCTAAGTCTAGAATTGCCTTGGTTGTGTATCCTTGATGGGTGGGGGGAAGATAGGTGTTTCCTTCTTCTCCTTCACTCATATCTCCTATCTTGTCTAGAGGAATTTCTGGCACTGTTCTATGAGAACCTACCTGCGAATGCAGTTTAGCTATCTCTGGTACTTGTTTCGCTACATGTTTCCACAATTCTGACCTAACCTTGAGTAACTCTTCTAAAGTGAGATTGCATTGCACGTTAGTATTCTTTACTATCTCCGTATTCCTAGGTATGACTGAGTCTTCGTTTCGTACCATGACTGTGGGTGCTCTCATACAAGTAGACTTAGCTTCCCATGGGCCTGTGAAGTGGGGTAATTCATGTAAAGAATTAGACTCAAAGTCTAATCTCTCTTGAGATTGTGCACTCTCCTGCTCTCCATAAATGGAGGGAATATCTTGTGGGAATTGATCATGCGTGTCATCCACAAGTTCAAAGGGAGGAGGGACTTCACTCTCTTTAGCCCATTTTTCTTCTTGAATCTGTCGTAGGAATTCAGGTGAGTACCAATTCATAGAAGAAGATGCGTCTGGCTCTGTGGAGTTGGGCACATAAGCTTCCTGGGCGGGAAGGCTTAGCCTTTCACTTGGCTTGTCCTTATTATGAGAGGCGGGTTCCTTTTCTGATTGTGCGATTAGCCTCTCCAATATTTCTAGCAGTCCATCAAAGTGCAACTGCATCTTAGCTGAACTAGAGAAGTTAAAGAGGCGACTGGCTTCAAACATGGTTTGAGCCAATTCCACCATCTTAGCACAAATTTTGGTTCGTTCAAGCTCTAGTTCTGCTCTAGGGTAACACTTTTCATGATCGGTTACGTTTGGCCCTTCTTCGATTCTGGCCTGATATGCTTTAAGCATCATATGTAGGTCCTCAGGAGTGGGATCTGCTAAAACTGATCCTACTCTAGGGGGTGGTGGGGTCGCATGAGGCGCGTTGGAAGGTGGTGGATCGGATGGAGATGGGAATGGTGGAGGTGGGGTAGTGTGAGAGGGAGGTTGAGATGTAAGTAAAATTATCTTGGCTCTCGTTTCTCTTAGGCTTTCCTCGAGTTCACTCATCTTCTTTTCCCATTGCCTTTTCATTCTTTCACGGCTATCTCTCGAGGCTCTAGTCCTCTTCTTGGTTATGCTCTCAGTTTCACTAACCTCAGCACCTTTTTCTTGGCCTAAACTTTGGTTCTGCTGCAAGGCTTGAGCTCTAGTGACCACTTGCACTGGTGCAGTGGAAGTCACACTCCCTATAGAGTCTACAACTAACCCAATAACGTTAATAGGAGTGATTTTTGACATATTATTGGGATTCTTTGGGCAATCTCATAAGAGATGCTCCTTTCCACAATCTTGGCAAAAGCCATGGATCGTTACTGACTGGGGTTGTGTAGGTGCAGGCATGGGGCAATCGCGAATGAGGTGATCTCCCTGACATCTGTAGCATGCTCCTCTAGGGAATGGGGGTCTTACTTGCCTAGGTTGAGGTCTAGGGTTGGGATTTGTGTAGATGATATTTGCATATTTTGGATCCCAACTAGGTTCACTTGGTTCTTCACTATAGTAGGATTCACCATGTTCAGGATACTGCATGTAGTAAGCCTGGGGGCTATCAACATGTGTGGAATCGAAGCTATGGTCACTGTGGTCACTTTCTGAAAGCAATGGTGTTACTGGCACTATGGCTCTATTCAGGTTCTCTTCTGTAGCTGCATACTTTACTGGGATCACATTGGCAGGAGCAGGAGGTTGTTGTGCTAGCACTGGTTGAGGTCTCTACTGGGCCTGATATTGTGGTTGGAAGGTTTTTTGAGAACTAGCATACTGTTGTGGTGGATACTAGTTCTGATATCTTCCCTGTTAAGGATAGGGCTGAGGGTAGGTTTGCCTAACCGCTCGCTTATTGTATGGGCAGTCTTGAGCTGTGTGATTTGTGTATCTCCTTTCTATGGTGCAGTATTGGCTACTGGGATTCACTTGGGGTTGAGCCATAATGGGACATACGTTTGCCATATGGTCACCTCCACAAGTATAGCACTGCTTAACTGGGGCAAATCTTGGGATTTGATTGCTAGAGACACCTAGTTTTTGAGCTACTTTCTCAGCGAGTTCCTCAATAGAGATGGATTGCATGGAAGAGAGGCTAGTAGAACTATCTGAATCTTTGTAGATTTTTGAAAGCTCCAATTCCTCCCCTAAGTTATCCTCGATGTCTATGCACATGCGTACACACTCTTCTATGGTCCTAGGGTCCTTTAAGTACACATATGATCTCAATTTGGTACTTAGCAATCCATCTAGGAATAAAGCCACTTGTTTGGCTGGTGTGGGTAACTCACGAATAGGGCATCTCTCTAAGTATTGCCTAAGCCTTCTTCCTGCAAGTCTCACGGTCTCTTGAGGTTTCTGCTTGAAGCTATGAATTAGTGAGGAAGTATAATGCCTTATGCCACTCTTAGAGAATTCAGTAATGAATGCCTCCAGAAGTTGGTCTATGTTCTTGAAATGTCTCTCATTTAGTGGTTGAAACCACGTAAGGGCTGTGTTCCTAAGGGTTAGACCAAAGGCATTGTATTGCATGAATAGGTCCTCAACTTGTTCAACTCTCAAGACTTGCCTAAACTCGGCCACATGATCGTAGGGATCTCCCGTGCCATCGAAGTAGTTCTTCATGGACTTAACGAGCTGGGTTGGCCTCAAGGTTCTGGTGTGTTCCCTAGGCCTTGGCAAAGGAAAATCATCAGCATTTCTTAGGTTCCTCGGGGCTCTTGGTCTCTCGATTTCTTCTCTATCCGTCTCTGTTCTCATCCTTTCTCTTCCCAATGGGTTAGCAAAACTTACCTCAGGTCTTTCCCTATTCCTGTCTCTTTGAGCTCCATGAGCTTGGGACATTCCAGCTCCTGGATGGCCATAAGAAACATTAGATCTTGGTTGGGGAAAAATAAACTCTCCCTTCCAAGTGTAGGCATGTCTACCATGTTCTGTGACCACGAAGATCCTTTCTGAAGTATTGTCTAAATAGGTCACTTTGCCCGGGATATCAAGATCTTTGAACTCATAGATTGTGATCGTTCCTATCTCATTAGGCTGATCAAGCTTATACCTCCAAAAGGCTTCATCGGTCTCTTGGTTCAAGAGCAGATCTATGCTCTTATTGTCCTAGGAACCCACTCTAGCATGATAATTCTAGTAAGAATAGATTTGCCTCGAGGTGTTTTAGGTTCTCCACCTATGTTCCCTTGCTCTAGGTCACCTATGTCCGTTTTTGGGATCACATTACCAAATTCATCTATCCTATCTTGGTGGCTGGTGACTACGTATATGGTTCCTTCTTTGTCCAGGTATGCTCCATTTTCAAACTTGACAGTGGGATGTTCAATTCCAATGGGTTGATCTGGGTTTTTTATCTGGACCACATATCTTCATAGGCCGTCCTCATAGATGCAAGCACCTAATCGGTTGGTCCTAAGGTATTCGAGTTGTGTCTTGTAAGGACCTTCAACCCTTTGTAAGTATGGCACACCTGAGCTTCCTATGGGTCTCTCCATACCATGAGACATCTCAGACTTGCTAGTTTCAGAGCTAGGGTAGCGTGAGTAATTGCTCAACTGCTGGGCCCAAGACCTAGCAGTATGATTGATGCTAGCCTTTGAAGACCTAAGACTCTATCTATCTTTTCTGAGGTGTTGTCTTGATCTAAGGTTCATATGCCTAATTGATTAGCCCCAATTTTCCCACGTACAACCTGGTTGCTGAGTTCTTTTGTATCAGTTACTTGGTTCTTTTTTAGTTGATTATCGTGTTTATAATCTTTTCTGATATCACGTCGTCAGGAAATACTTGAGTGACTTTCCGCACTTTAAGTTGTTCATACCACGTTAAGTTAGTTTAAGTTATCGATCGCCAAGAGACTCTCTTTATGCTTGAACTTGAGTATTTAATAGTCTTCAACTTGATAAATGCCTATCATCGCCCTGACTTACTTCTAGCACTACTCGCACTTAGCCTAAGCTAGGAATTGACAAAGGAAGTTGAGAATATTCCAACCTCACTCGTTGATCCCTGGCTCTTTAGTGCTTAAGAATCCCGTTCTCAAGCTTGCAGAATGCCCTTGCTTTGGATGCCCTCTAGTGCTCTCAATGGACCTGTAAAAGTCCCAAAGTTAGCTCAAGACTTAGATTCAAATGACATAACAAATCACTTTTATTTATGTAGTTCAGATATCAATTTGCACTATGTCTTTATGGAAAACAATTCTGGAGATCCTTTAGTTTTGTTCCCCCTGGTTATGGTCTACTTCAAAATACCCTATCTAATAATCCACGTATTATTTTTACCGTAAGTAGTGAAAGTTTTGGTAGTACTCCCCACGAGCTTTCCAACAAACCTAAGATCACCCCGAATGGATTTCGTATGAGGAAGTTATGACAGTTCAAGGTTCTAGGGTTGAAACCGGGCTCAAACAGGCTAACAATTCACAGGATTTTTCTCAAAACACAAGTGTAGGGACCTCACCAAATGCTAATTGATAGACAAATGTGCCCAAAATTATCCCCAAAACTTGGAATAATAAAAACCCTAAAATTTTAGCCGAAAAAGCTTGTCAATCACGATTGACAGGTCTGTCAATCACGATTGACAGAGGTGTCCGTCGGGCCTGTCGGTTGCGATCGACACGTCAGTCGCAATTGACAGTGTCAATTGCGATCGACAGAGTCAGTCGTGGGTCCTGTCAATCGCGATCGATGGTGTCAATCGCGATCGATGGTGTCAATCGCGATCGATGGTGTCAATCATGATCGATGGTGTCAATCGCGATCGATGGTGTCAATCGCGATCGATGGTGTCAATCACGATCGATGGTATCAATCATGATTGACACTTTTTCCGCAATTTTTGTCGTAATTTCAATCAATCAAGGATGTGTCCGTTGCGATGGACACATGGCAATGCGAGTCTTTGAGTCAATTGTGAAATTTTAGTCGGTCGCGATCGATGGTGTCGATCGTGATTGACCGAGTACTATGTGGCAGTCTGTCGGGGTTTATCAGTCGCGATTGACAGAGTTTGTCGGTCGCGATTGACAGAGCCTGTCGATCGTGGCTGTCGATCGCGATCAACAATGTTGGTCGCGATTGATAGAGGATTAAGGAATTTTTAAATTTTTATTAGTGTTTTGCAATGTGCTCAACATGTATGTTCCAGTGGTGCACTTTGTTTTACCAAAACATGAAATTTTCTGTCGATCGCGATTGACAGAGGTCTGCGACACAGAGATAGGGTCGAGCTTCTCCGTACCTGCGCAGCCTGCTGGTGACAATGAAACATCCAAATCCTGCAAGGAAGCTCAAAAAACATGCAAAAGCAGCGCACACAAATCGCTCTCTCGGTCTCTCTCACAAGTGAAATGAGGGGATTGGAAGGAGAGAGGAGATATGATAAAAAAAGTGAAACTTTTGCAATGATGGAGATGGAGGTGGGAGATGGTGAGGATGATGATGATGTAAGAAATAGAAAAAATAAGGAAATGTAAAGGAATTACCTACAACACCAATGTCACAACTCTACGTCTTACCATCACACGCTCGTCCTCAAAGCTCGACCCCTGGCAACGGTGCCAAAATTTGGTGTAGCTCAGTGATGAGTAGCACCTCCTTTAATGTCAATCTGGGAAGACGTGAGGATGGTATGAAGACCTCGAACAAGTGATGGCACAAATGTGTGAGTGAGAAGCACACTAACATGCACACACATACACACACACGCACACAAGGCAAAAACAAAGAGAGAGAGACAATGGAGTTCATTAGATTACTCAATAGTGCTCTTACAAGTTCAATTCTACAACAAGTTAGCCCCAAAAATGAGCTCTCTAGCTCTTTTTATAGTTTTTGACTAGCCTTGGCCTTGTCGAGACCTAGTGTCCGGCCTAGTTAAAAATTAGGTTCCTATGCTAATTTGGAGGCTCAAACAAGCTCAGAAAATTATGAAAATTGATAGGTAGGTACTTCTAATGCTCCTCAAGCTCAAGGACTCCTTGGCTTGCACAAAATGGAGTTACAAAAAGCTGGAATGGTATTTACAATGTTGTGGAGTGACTTAAACCACTATTTGGAAAATATTAATTCAGGAAAAAATGATGGCCTATTTGCCAGATCTTCTTTGACTGCTTTGTTTGCTTGGCCCTTCTCATTGGCTCCCTTGTCTTGTAAGTTCTTGACCGCCCTGACCACTGCCAACACTCTGGTCTCTCTCTGGTTTGTTCTTGTTTGGTTTCATGAGCTTGGGATGATCCTGCTCCTTGAAGGCCATGGGAGACATTAGATCTTGGTGGAGGGAAAATCAATTCGCCCTACCAAGTGCATGCATGCCTATCATGCTCTGTTACCGAGAACATTCTTTTCAATGTGTTATCTAGATATACAACCTTGCCTAGTGTCTCAGGGTCTTTGAATTCGTAGATGTTGACTATTGGGCTAGGTTGATCTGGCTTGAATCTCCAAAAGGCTTCCTCTATTTCTCTATTTAAGAATAGTTGTATGCTTTTGCTATCTTGAGGGATCCAATATGGAGTGATCACTCAGGTCAAAACTAACTTACCTCTAGGAGTCTTGCTTTCTCGTCCTAGGTCCCTTTGCTCTAGGTCTCCTATCTCATTCTCATGAATGATATTGCCAGAATCATTTGTCCTATTAGGTAAGTTGCTAACCACATACATGGTTCCTTGTTTGTCAATATATGAACCCTCTTCAAACTTGACCATATGTTCAAGTCGGGAAGGTTGATCAGAATTTTTGAGTTAGACCACTGATTGCCTCAGGCCATCCTCATAGATGCATGCACCTAATTGGTTGGTCCGAATATACTTCAATTGAGTCTTATAGGGACCTTCAGGTGTCTGTAAATAGGCAGTGCCCAAGCTACCTGTAGGTCTCTCCATGATGAAAGACATTTTTGAATCACTTGTGTCTGAACTTAGTACATAAGGATAACCACTTAGTTGTTGTGCCCAAGACTTTAGTTGTATGGTTGATAGTAGCCTTAGAAGACCTAATGCTTTGTTTACCCTTTCTTGGGTGTCTACCAGATCTCAAGTTCATAAGCTTTGTCTTCTAGTCCCCAAAGTTCCCCTTTGTATTGCTCAAAATCCTTTGGAGCCCCCTTGCTTCCTAATCCCACTTGAGGTTCAACTCCAATTTACTTTATCACCCAAAGCCAAAAAGTCGTGATTTTTTGGGAGTCTAAGAGCCAAAAAGTCGCGATTTCTTCAAGCCCCAAAAACCAAAGAGTGCCATTTTTTTCCCACACTGAACCAGAGAATCGTGATTTTCTAAAAAATTCTCTTGCAAAAAGGCGTGATTTTTTTTTGTGGATTTTAGGTGGGAAACCAAAGATTCGTGAAATTCAAATTTTTTTGAGATTTTCAAAAAGTCATGATTTCTCCAAAAATTCATGAATTTTTGAGAATTTTGGCGAGAACTCTAAAATGAAATACCGAGACGTGCGCTTCATGTAGAGGCTCAAGGAAAGCACAAAAACTCACACATACCAACACTTTGCCTCTCTTTCTCTGTCTCGCACAGCCAAAACTAAAAAATGAAGTGAAAATAGTGCATAAATGAGCAAAAATGGAAAATTTTTTGTGAAGATGAAGGTGGGAGAAAATGGTGATGATGATGATGATGAAGATGGAGAAGAAAAATCAGAAAATGTACAAAAAATGACTATTTTTTTTACCTTCCAACGTTGCAAATCCACAATCTTACTGTCACAACACTCGTCCTCGAAGCTCTCTCCCCGACAATGGCACCAAAATTTGGTGTAGCTCAAGCGTAAGCACCTCCTCCTTTACTTGTCAATACACGAAGACATGAGGACTGGTATGAAGACCAGGAGCAAGTGAAGGCACAAGTGCCTGAGTGAAAGCACACAAGCATGCACACACATACACACACACGTGCACACATTAAGAGCAAAGAGAGGAACAATGGAAAGCTTCTATTACCATGAACTCTCTTACAAAGCTCAAATATCTAACAAGACAACTCTCTAACAAGCTAACCTCAAAAATGCTAACCCCAAAAAGGAGCTCTCTAACTCTTTTTATAGTTTTTTGAGCAGTTTTGGCCCTATCCAGACCTAGTGTCCGACCTAGTTAAACATTAGGTTCTACACACATATACGCATATACACACATACACATACACACACATACACACACATACATACACATACATACACATACATACACATACATACACATACATACACATACATACACATACACATACACATACACATACACATACACATACACATACACATACACATACATGCACATACATGCACATACACACAAACACATACACATACACATACACATACACATACACATACACATAACATACACATACACATACACATACACATACACATACACATACACATACACATACACATACACATACACATACACATACACATACACATACACATACACATACACATACACATACACATACACATACACATACACATACACATACACATACACATACACATACACATACACATACACATACACATACACATACACATACACATACACATACACATACACATACACATACACATACACATACACATACACATACACATACACATACACATACACATACACATACACATACACATACACATACACATACACATACACATACACATACACATACACATACACATACACATACACATACACATACACATACACATACACATACACATACACATACACATACACATACACATACACATACACATACACATACACATACACATACACATACACATACACATACACATACACACACATATACACTCATATACATACATATGCATATACACATATACATACACACACATACACACACATACACACACATACACATACTTGCACACACATAGACATAGACATAGACATACACATACACATACACATACACATACACATACACATACACATACACATACACATACACATACACATA
Organism: Ceratopteris richardii; assembly: GCA_020310875.1. Taxonomy (NCBI): domain Eukaryota; kingdom Viridiplantae; phylum Streptophyta; class Polypodiopsida; order Polypodiales; family Pteridaceae; genus Ceratopteris; species Ceratopteris richardii. The sequence continues at coordinate 185,770,205 of CM035419.1, forward strand.
CACATACACATACACATACACATACACATACACATACACATACACATACACATACACATACACATACACATACACATACACATACACATACACATACACATACACATACACATACACATACACATACACATACACATACACATACACATACACATACACATACACATACACATACACATACACATACACATACACATACACATACACATACACATACACATACACATACACATACACATACACATACACATACACATACACATACACATACACATACACATACACATACACATACACATACACATACACATACACATACACATACACATACACATACACATACACATACACATACACATACACATACACATACACATACACATACACATACACATACACATACACATACACATACACATACACATACACATACACATACACATACACATACACATACACATACACATACACATACACATACACATACACATACACATACACATACACATACACATACACATACACATACACATACACATACACATACACATACACATACACATACACATACACATACACATACACATACACATACACATACACATACACATACACATACACACACACACATACACATACACATACACATACACATACACACACACATACACATACACATACACATACACATACACATACACACACACATACACATACACATACACATACACATACACATACACATACACATACACATACACATACACATACACATACACATACACATACACATACACATACACACACATATACACTCATATACATACATATGCATATACACATATACATACACAACACATACACAACACATACACATACACATACACATACACATACACATACACATACACATACACATACACATACACATACACATACACATACACATACACATACACATACACATACACATACACATACACATACACATACACATACACATACACATACACATACACATACACATACACATACACATACACATACACATACACATACACATACACATACACATACACATACACATACACATACACATACACATACACATACACATACACATACACATACACATACACATACACATACACATACACATACACATACACATACACATACACATACACATACACATACACATACACATACACATACACATACACATACACATACACATACACATACACATACACATACACATACACATACACATACACATACACATACACATACACATACAACATACACATACACATACACATACACATACACATACACATACACATACACATACACATACACATACACATACACATACACATACACATACACATACACATACACATACACATACACATACACATACACATACACATACACATACACATACACATACACATACACATACACATACACATACACATACACATACACATACACATACACATACACATACACATACACATACACATACACATACACATACACATACACATACACATACACATACACATACACATACACATACACATACACATACACATACACATACACATACACATACACATACACATACACATACACATACACATACACATACACATACACATACACATACACATACACATACACATACACATACACATACACATACACATACACATACACATACACATACACATACACATACACATACACATACACATACACATACACATACACATACACATACACATACACATACACATACACATACACATACACATACACATACACATACACATACACATACACATACACATACACATACACATACACATACACATACACATACACATACACATACACACACATACACATACACATACACATACACATACACATACACATACACATACACATACACATACACATACACATACACATACACATACACATACACATACACATACACATACACATACACATACACATACACATACACATACACATACACATACACATACACATACACATACACACACACATACACATACACACACACATACACATACACATACACATACACATACACATACACATACACACACACATACACACAACACACATACACATACACATAGCATACGCATGCGCATACGCATACTCATACGCATACGCATACGCATACGCATACGCATACGCATACGCATACGCATACGCATACGCATACGCATACGCATACGCATACGCATACGCATACGCATATGCATACGCATACGCATACGCATACGCATACGCATACGCATACACATACGCATATGCATACGCATACGCATACGCATATGCATACGCATACTAATGGAGAGTGTTAATCTCCAAAAGAACAACCTACTCTTGAAATTAGACCACCTCTATATCAAGAGTAAATCAAAACTTCCACCAATTTTAGAAGATCAATACTCAATTATCAAGATTTTGAAAAATCTGTGAAGATGATGACTCTACAGAAAGTCTGCTGCACTTATCTTTCTCATTGACCTATCAATTGTGTAAAGTTTTTGATAAAACTTTGCACAAGGTGTTGCCTATAGATTGCACACCTTCTCCAAGTTGAATTATTCCAAAAGATTCAATATAGCTTGAGAAATGAACTCAACAAGTTACCTATGTCTAAAACTGTCACCCTGGAGAGTCGACTTTGACACCTGCAACTTCTAAAACATGGTTCTCCAAGAGTAGAACCCGTTTAAGCAAATGATTTTAGCCACAAGTAGCTTACATTCCAACTTAAAGATTGAATGCTTGCTTGCTCAAAACTTTAAACTATAGAAGGAGAACTGATCAAAACATTGACTTTGAATTTTGCACCTCTTGCAACCTCTCTTCTTCCATTTACACATGTAAATGTTCCTACACTCAATTCTCTCAGCCTGATCACAATTAGAAGCTGAAAATTTGTACAGAGGTCAATCATCTATAGACTTAGAGTTCTACAAAAGCATTTCACAAAAGATCTAGCACAGAAGGAGAAAACTCAGAAACATCGGGCACAAATTTCTTTTCATTTCTGGAGGAGTTTACAACTGAATGATGAGAGAGAGTTCAACTAACTTCTAAGATGTCTAATAACTCTTAGAACTCTTGATTACTCTATTCTCATGCTCTCTCATACTTGCCCCGACATTTTCCATAGTATATATAGACAACAGTTTACAAGCTTATGACTAATCAAAGACATAAGTGAGCTGACTCTAAATTAATGTACATATGTGTACAACTCTTTATCTTCTGAATATGAACTTCTTCCATGCTTCATAAGTTGGTCTTTTCTTCAGTCCTTGACTTTCAAAACTTCAATTTTTGATTGCTCTGCACCAACAGCTCCCCCTCAATCATCAATTGAGGTTTTCTCTATCTTCTTTATGCCTGCCATATCTTTGAATCTCTGTAGCTTTGGTCCATCCAAGCTTTTGGTAAGCATATCAGCTATCTGATCTTTAGTTGAAGTATGTATGACTTCAATCTCTTTATCCATCACCTTCTCTCTCAAAAAGTGATAGTGAATCTCAATGTGTTTGGTCCTGGCATGAAAAATAGGGTTAGCAGCTAGATACAATGAACTCATGTTATCTCCATGAATAGTAGGAGTATTCTGAATAATATCAAAACTCTTCATCAGAGTCTTAAGCCATATCACTTCCTTTGCAGCTTCAACCATGCCTTTGTACTCAGCTTCTGTAGATGATAAAGCAACTGTGTGTTGCTTCTTTGAACACCAAGATATTAATTTATCTCCCACATAACACAAAGATCCATATGTTGATCTCCTATCATCAAGATTACCTGCCCAATCTGCATCACTATATATTTTGATGTTTGTATCTGATGTAAAACCATAATACAAACCCTCTTTGAGTGTACCCTTAATGTATCTCAACACTCTTTGACCTGCAATCCAATGTTCTTTCCTAGGATAATGCATGAATTGGGACAAACCTCCAACTGCATATGATAAATCAAGCCTAGTTAATGTAGCATAGATAAGACTACCAACCAAACTCTGATATAGCTTCATATCCTTGAACTCTTCACCTCCATATCTGCTTAATTTGTGATTCACCTCTATTGGAGTAGGTGCTACCCTGCAATCATTCATTTTAAACTTGATTAACAGGTTTCTCAAATACCTTTCTTGAGTCACATACACTCCATGTTGTGTATATGAAATCTCCATGCCCAAGAAATATGACAAGTCTCCCAAATCACTGATTTTGAATTCTTTCTCCATTTTCTTCTTTAGGCTTTGAATGCCTTTCTCATCTGTACCTGTAAGAATTATATCATCAACATATATGCACATGTATATGAATCCATCATCACTTGCTTTAACAAGCAAACTACTATCTGCTTTTGATACTTGAAATCCAAGTTCTTTCAAGAACTTTACAAGTCTATAGTTCCATGCCCTTGGGGCCTGCTTCAAGCCATACAAAGCTCTCTTGAGCTTACACACATGATCTGGATACCTTCCATCTCTAAATCCTTGAGGTTGCTCCATGAAAACATCATCTGAAATATATCCATTCAAGAAAGCATTCTTCACATCTAATTGACATAATTTCCAACCTTTACATGCAGCAATAGCTATGAGTGTCCTGATGGTTGTCATTTTTGCCACAGGAGTATAAGTCTCATCATAATCAATACCATATGTTTGAGCAAATCCTTTCACAACAAGTCTAGCTTTATACCTAGACACACTTCCATCTGCAAACCTCTTAGTCTTGTAGATCCATTTGCATCCAATGATCTTCTGACTATTTGGTTTAGGAACCAAATCCCATGTTTGATTCTCCATTAATGCATCATATTCTTCCTGCATAGCTTTCTCCCAATTTTCCTTACCTTTTGCCTCTTCATATGTGGAAGGGTCTTCATCTGCCTTTATCATGCAAGCATAATCTTTGGTAGCCAAAAAAGAAGTATCATAGCTATACCTTGTAGGTTTCCACTTGTGTCTTGATGACCTTCTAAGTTCTCCACTCCTTGAGGTTTCTGGTTCTTCACACTCAGGATCAAATCTTGGTATTTCTTCAACTTCAACCTGCACTTCATTTTTCTCTTCTTCATCAAATATCTGAACCTTTGATTTACCCTTCTTTTGACTCACAACTTCTTCATCACCTGTATTAATATTGATTGTACCTGCATACCAAGTACCTTGCTCATCAAATGTAACATCCTTAGACACAATAAATTGCTTTGTGGATGGACTCCACAATCTATAACCCATCTGCTTGTCATCATAACCAATGAATACATATTTTTCAGCTTTAGGTTTCAATTTGTGTCTTAATTGTGATGGCACATATGCATATGCCAAACATCCAAATACTTTGCAATGATCTAAGGTAGGTCTCTTACCCCACCATGCCTCATATGGTGTCATACCTTGCAAGGCTTTACATGGTAGCCTATTAACCAAATAAGTAGTTGTATTTACAGCCTCAGCCCACAAATAATTAGGGCAATTTTTCTCCTTCATCATGGATCTTGCGAACTCAACAAGAGTTCTATTCCTCCTTTCTGCTACACAATTTTGTTGAGGAGAGTACCTGCAAGTAATTTCCCTTTTTATACCTGCATTCCACAAGTAATCACTAAACTCTTTAGAAAAATACTCTCCCCCTCCATCTGACCTTAGTCTTTTCAATTTATGAACTGTAATTCTTTCTGCATATGCATGATAGTGTTTAAATGTATTAAACACTTCTGACTTATCTTTGATCACATAGATAATGATCCATCTGGTAGCATCATCAACATAAATCACATAGTACCTTGAACCATTGATACTGAAATCCTTTGATGGTCCCCACACATCTGTATGTACAAACTCAAGCTTCTCTGAATACATGAAACCATGCTTGGAGTAAGATTGCTTATGAGCCTTACCTAATTGACATGCCTCACGTCTGTAGGTCATATGTTGACCTGTAACATTAGGTAATCCAAGCACTGAACCATTGTTGATCATGTATTTGATACCTCTTTCATTAAAGTGTCCAAGCCTCTTGTGCCAAAGATCTAACTTAGAGATCTTATGTCCTCCATAAGTGAACTAGGCATGACCAACATTACCTTGAATCTTCAATGTGAACAACCTTCCTTCTTTCTTCCCTGAAACAATTTGTTTATACCCATTGCTAGGGTCTTCCACAAACACTCCTTCATTAGTGAATCTAACGTCATAACCTTTTTCAACAATTTGTCCTACACTTATCAGATTCTTAGGAATTGTAGGAACATACAAGACCTTACTCATGAGAGTGCTACCATCCTTAGCCTTTACTGATCCAATTGACTTCACATTGTTCTTTGTATTGTCACCTGTTTGAACAACATGATTAGATACCTTATTTTCCAAATCAGTCATCAATGCTATGTTACCACTCAGGTGATTACTACACCCTGAGTCAATGTAGAAGACTCTTTGGTCTTCACTTTGCCTTTCACAAGTTGCATTCATTATCAATGTTGAATCCTCCTTCTGATCTGAAGCATAATTGTAGTAGGTATTGTTGTATTGTTGACTTTGGAATCCTCTACCTGCATTTCTTCCAAAATAACCCCTACTACCTCTTCCTCTGAAGTTACCTCTTTGATTTCTGCCACCTCTTCCTCTTGAATTAAAATTTTGATTATATCCACCATTACTCTGACTATTATGCCAACAATCATTAGCTAAATGATTTGTCTTACCACAAATCCAGCAAGCTTTGACTCCATCTTTATTATCCTGCCTCTTCCTCTACCTTTGCCACCTCCTCTTCCTCTTAGAAAGTTGGCTTGACTAGTTGTGCCTTCATCTTCATTTTCTTGTTGCTTCCCTTTGCTATTTTTCTTCTTGTCCTTTGACTACATTGCATGACCTGTACTCTTGTCACCTTCAGCTTTGACATCCTACTCAAAGGTTAACATATGTCCTAGCAACTGATTTAAGTCAGGAGTAAAATGATCAAGTGATAATTCAGTAGACAAAATGAATGGCTTCCATTTGTCATCACCTCTCAAACCTGTGAGTATTTGCCTTACCAATTTATCCTCCTCAATGTCTTCATCAATAGCTCCTAATGCATCTGCAATGTCCTTCATTCCGGTTACATAATCTGAGATGGATTGAGAGACCTTTTTCTTGAATGTGGTAAATTCTACCCACAAGGATGCCTTCATTGACTTTGTGGTGTTTTGGAAATGCTCCTCCAAAGCATTCCATATATCACTTGCACTTTCAAGACCTCTAATGTGAGGTAGCAAGTAGTCATTGACTGCCATATAGATAAGGCTTCTAGCTTGAGCATCTCTCTTCATCCAATTCTTCAAATCTGATAATTCCTCCCTAGTTGGAACACTAGGATCTCTGAATTGAGGCTTTTCTTCTTCTCTTGTAATATAACCTATCAAGTATTTGCTCATTAGATGAGCTTCCATCCTCATAGACCATGCATGATAGTTTTCTCTATCCAATTTCTCTCTCTGAAGAGAATCTCCTATCTTTTCTTCACCTGTATATTGAATTCTTCAATCTTTATAAAGTATAAGGTTACCTTTACTTCGAATGACACTCCTTTTGATTTCCTTGATGTCGTATGATCTCCTTCTCAAGCTTTATCCTCAAGCTTTCACCTTTTGAACCTTTAAATGTTGAATTCTTTGCATCTGCAGCAGTCGGGATCCTCCTTCCTTCAATTTTGATGCTTCCTGCTCTGATACCACTGATGGAGAGTGTTAATCTCCAAAAGAACAACCTACTCTTGAAATTAGACCACCTCTATATCAAGAGTAAGTCAAAACTTCCACCAATTTTAGAAGATCAATACTCAATTATCAAGATTTTGAAAAATCTGTGAAGATGATGACTCTATAGAAAGTCTGCTGCACTTATCTTTCTCATTGACCTATCAATTGTGTAAAGTTTTTGATAAAACTTTGCATAAGATGTCGCCTATAGATTGCGCACCTTCTCCAAGTTGAATTATTCCAAAAGATTTAGTATAACTTGAGAAATGAACTCAACAAGTTACCTATGTCTAAAATTGTCACCCTGTAGAGTCGACTTTGACACCTGCAACTTCTAAGACATGGTTCTCCAAGACTAGAACCCCTTTAGGCAAATGCTTTTAGCCACAAGTAGCTTACCTTCCAACTTAAAGATTGAATGCTTGCTTGCTCAAAACTTTAAACTATAGAAGGAGAACTGATCAAAACATTGACTTTGAATTTTGCACCTCCTGCAACCTCTCTTCTTCCATTTACACATGTAAATGTTCCTACACTCAATTCTCTCAGCCTGATCACAATTAGAAGCTGAGAATTTGTACAGAGGTCAATCACCTATAGACTTAGACTTGTACAAAAGCATTTCACAAAAGATCTAGCAGAGAAGGAGAAAACTCAGAAACATCGGGTGCAAATTTCTTTTCATTTCTGGAGGAGTTTACAACTGAATGATGAGAGAGAGTTCAACTAACTTCTAAGATGTCTAATAACTCTTACAACTCTTGATTACTCTATTCTCATGCTCTCTCATACTTGCCCCGACATTTTCCATAGTATATATAGACAAAAATTTACAAGCTTATGACTAATCAAAGACATAAGTGAGCTGACTCTAAATCAATGTACATATGTGTACAACTCTTTATCTTCTGAATATGAACTTCTTCCATGCTTCATAAGTTGGTCTTTTCTTCAGTCCTTGACTTCCAAAACTTCAATTGTTGATTGCTCTGCACCAACACATACGCATACGCATATGCATATGCATACACACACATACACATACACACACACATACACATACACATACACATACACATACGCATACACATACACATACACATACACATACACATACACATACACATACACATACACATACACATACACATACACATACACATACACATACACATACACATACGCATACACATACACATACACATACGCATACACATACACATACACATACACATACACATACACATACACATACACATACACATACACATACACATACACATACGCATACGCATACACATACACATACGCATACACATACACATACACATACACATACACATACACATACACATACACATACGCATACACATACACATACGCATACACATACACATACACATACACCTACACATACACATAGACATACACCTACACCTACACATGCACATACACCTACACATACACATACACATACACGTTCACGTACACGAACACCTAGACATTCATGTACACATATACCTGCACGTTCACGTACACGTACACCTACACGTTCACGTACACGTACACCTGCACGTTCACGTACACGTACACCCGTAGGTTCTTGTACATGTACACCTGCACGTTCACGTACACGTACACCTGCACGTTCACGTACATGTACACATACACATTCACGTACACGTACACCTGCACGTTCACGTACACGTACACCCGTACGTTCACGTACATGTACACCTACACGTTCACGTACACGTACACCTACATGTTCACATACATGTACACCTGCACGTTCACGTACACTTACACCTACACATTCAGGTACACGTACACTTGCATGTTCACGTACATGTACACCTGCATGTTCACGTACACGTACACCTGCACATCCACGTACACGTACACCTGCACGTTCACATACACGTACACCTACACGTTCACGTACACGTACAACTACACATTCATGTACACGTACACTTGTACGTTCACGTACACTTGTACGTTCACGTACACGTACACCTGCACGTTCACGTACACATACACCTGCACGTCCACGTACACTTCCACCTGCACGTCCATGTACACCTGCACCTACACGTTCACGTTCACGTGCATCTGCACGTTCAAGTTCACGTGTACCTCAATGTTCATGTTCACGTTCACGTGCACATGCACGTTCACGTTCACGTTCACGTGCACATGCACGTTCACGTACACATACACGTACACATACACATAGACATCCACATACACACACATACATGCACATACATAACACACACACATACACACACATACATGCACATACATAACACACACACATACACACACATATAGAGACATACACATACTTACACATACACATACACACATATACATACACATACACATACATGCACTTACACATACATGCACATACACACACATAAACATATATACACACATACACATACATTCATACACACACATACACATACACACACATACACATGTACATACACACACATATACACATACACACACATATACATACACATACACACATACACATACACATACACAAAAATAGATACACATACACATACACATACACATGCACATACACAGACACATATACACACATACACATACATACACATATGTCACTCTAGCACAATGGAAAGTACCAATGTGAGGAGATTCACCTCATAATTGTCAATCCATGGAGACGTGAGGACTAGTATGAAGACTATGAGCAAGTGATGGCACAAGTGCATGAGTGAAAGCACACAAGCATGCACACACATACACACATGCGCACAAGGTAAGAGCAAAGAGTGGAACAATGGAAAGCTTCGATTACAAAGTAAATCTCTTACAAAGCTCAAAACTACAATAAGCTAACCTCAAAAATGAGCTCTCTAGCCCTTTTATAGTTTTTTGAGTGGTTTTGGCCTTGTCTAGACCTAATGTCTGGCCTAAATAAAAATTAGGTTCTAAGGCTTATTTGGGGGCTCAAACGGAATCTAAAAATTATGAAAATTGGTAGGATGATACTTCTAGTACTCCTCAAGCTCGAGGACTCATCGGCTTGAACAGAATGGAGTTGCAAAAATGGAAAATGGTATTTACAATGGTTTTTAGTGATGAAAATCACTATTTTTATAGGAATTTCTTCTAAAAATTCGACGTGTGCTTCTTGGAGCTCCCTAGATGCTCCTTCTTCTTGTGTGTCCACTTCTTTGATGCGCTTCCATGCTTTGTCCTTAATCTTGAGTGTCAACACTCCCCCCCTCTAGAGTCTGTCGTCCCTGACAGACCCTAGTTGTAGTGGTTGTTCCATGTAGTACTTTGAGAGCTAGAGTTCCTCATGTCTCCACCAGAGTGGTCTGCCTTCCACCTGTAGCAAGGTCGCTTGTCCCATTCTTCATGTTTAGTCCCTCTATATATACTTCTTCCTTGATTCCAGCATGAGACTGTATTGTTGAGCTTTCAGAAGTTGTGAGCTGCTCAAAAGAGGTTATCTCGATTAATTGTGAGTAGCTCTTGGCGGTGGATTGCTTCCTTGCTCTTGTTGTTGTCACCGTGATGTCCTCTCGTTTTCAAAAATGGTGTCCCTAGTTTTCATGCCAAGTACTCGGGACCCATAGTGACTGATGGGTAAGTGCATTAGTGCATGGGTTGGAAGAAGAATGTGCCTTGTGCACGACCTTGTAACGTAGCCCTATGCATTGGAAGAATTATGGTGCAAGAAGTTGGGTCTTGAGCTCAGTGCTCAAGAGAATGCCGACAAAGAGCTTTCCTAATCGATCATGGTTATAGCATCGTTGAAGCATACAATTCTTACCATGGTGAAAGGTCTGTCGATCTTCATCTCTTCATGTTGTACTTCCATCATGGTGATTGACCATTGGATTGTCTTTCTTGTTGATGGATGTCCGTTCGGATGGTTCACTTTATGAGATTCCTCAAGTGCACAGTCTTGTCTCGCCTTTTTTTTTGGTGCTCGCGATGACATAAAACAAGAAGAAAGAAGTTAGTATCAATAAAATATTTTACATATTGCAAGTGTGTCTCATCTGTCTAGGATTTCTCAATGATGTCTATGCATGGCCGTGTAAGGTGGCCCTATGTTGATGCGTACTTTGGAAGTGCATGACCTCAATGGTGCAAAAGACAAGGTTATGCCAAAGGCACATGGTTGTTTCACGTCGAGGCTTTCAATGTTCTTGCAGATGTTGATGAAACCTTTGTTGGAGGTATCCATTGGATGTCAAAAGGACAATTGACTTTAGGGACCCATTTCAGAACAGTGTTGGGCAGCGTATGAGTCCTTGTTGACTTCTTCATCTTTGGTTGGTTGCTTAAATTTTGTATCCGGAGTGGTTCCTTCTTTGGTGATGTGGATGCTACTGGTACTTTAGGCTTCCAAATCCATATCCTTGATGATTGTCTTCTTACTTTTGCCAAAGGATTGAGTTTATCTTCTTTTGGTCTTTGTGCTCTATTCTTACCCTTTTCTCCCCTTGGCTTCTTTGTTGAGACCTTTTGCATATGGGAGAGCATAGGTTGTGGTATATGTAAGAGCTTCTTAGGTACCCACATCTGTAATCGCCCTTGTTGAGCTGCAGCTAATTTCTCAGGCACCCAAATTTTTCGGAGACATTCTAGGTGAGCTATTCTTGGTTGCTTGGTTCTTGTTTTTGCATGGTTGGCTTGCCTCGGTGGGAATTGTGTTAGCGCGGCTGGTGGTTGCTCTCCTTTTCGCACCCAGATTTGCTCTTTGTCTATTTGATATACAGATTGTCTTATATTGTATCGCTAAGTTGAATTTGAGTGGATGCTTTACTCTTCGAGAAAGGAGGAGGTTCTACGTGCCTTTGCAACTGTCCTTCCATGATTGAGTCCTTCTGGATCATAGAGCTTTTGACACATACAACATCTTGTTCTTGAAGATTATTCTTGGAGGAACTAAGAGAGTGTGTGGTGCCATGATCAGTGAGCATGCAGTTCTCTAATTCTAATGTAATGCATTGTTCATGTACCCAAACTTGAAGAAGTTGACTTCTTAGGTTCAAGTTGACTGCATAGTCATAAATCCAATCTTGTCCCAAGACAAGTGGCTCTATAAGGTCCTCATCATGACACACTAGCATTTTGACTTTCATTGGGACATCTTGAAGGTAGATGGGAATTTCCACCTCGCCCAAACAAGGGGTTTCCACACCTCCCAAACCTATGAGATAGGCTTCTATAGGCTTGATGTTTAATTGCAGATCTTGGTAGTATGAAAGTCTAACTGCACTAATTGCTGCACCTGAGTCAACCAAGGCTCTCACAGTCCTCACACTCTTTCCTTGTCCTACCTCTATAGTCACAAAGGGGTGTTGGTCGATTATTCGAGAAGTACGTATGCCTGATTTTTGGCACATATCCATGTGATATTTTGGGGCTTTCGGGTTGACATCTAGGCCTACTCGCCTTAACTTATTTCTCCTAATGCGCTCTCTCACCTCGGTTTGTGCTTCTTCTCTAACCCTCAACTCTTCTTCTTTTCTCTTCTTAGCAGTGTTGAGTCTCATTAGCATATCCTCCATAAGAGGTTCTTGATATAGCTTGACTCAGCATCCACTAATATAGTTTGGCAAGATGTCACCTTCTAGGGTAGCCAATTGAACCGTGCCACTAGTGGAAATTCTATTAATGATCATGGGTCCATATCCTTGTTTCTCTAATTTGCGGGCATGCTGCTTTAGTGTATAAACCAACACCAGATCTCCTTCTTTCAATCCTTTATCCTTTACATGGGCATCAAAGTATGCCATTTGCCATTTCTTTGAAGCATAAATGCCTACTGTCGCTCCTAGCCTCATCTCACCTAAGCGTTCTAGATCAAAGATCCTAGAAGACAATTCATGTACATTCCACTCATGCTCTTGTGCTACTTTTAATGCTGGGATTAGGAAGTCCAATGGTCGCACAACATTGTGTCCAAAGACCATCTGAAATGGGGTGGCATTGAGTATCGTTTTTTAAGCAACTCGGTAAGCCCAAATGGCATGATGAAACTGCTTGTCCCAATAAGAGCATTTATTATTTACAAGTTTTGTCAATACATTACATAGGATCTTATTTGTGCTCTCGGCTTGTCCGTTAGCTTGTGGATGATAGGGGGCATACTTCTTATGTATCACCAAGAATTCTTGAAGAAGGATTTCAATGACTTTGTTCAAGAAGTGTGTACCTCTATCACTTACCAACTCTATTGGTAACCCGTATCTCATGAACACGTTCTCAAATAAGAACTTTTCCGTCATTTGAGCATCACCCTTTGTTGTGGCTTTCACTTCTATCCACTTGGTAAGGTAATCAGTGGCTACAATAATGTACTCTGCATGGGAGTTTCTAGCTGGGGGGTTAATCGGACCAACAAAGTCTATACCCCACTTCGAGAATGCGCGTCCTCCCATCATTGGCCTCAAAGGCATCTCATCTTTTCTAATTGGATATTGTGCACGTTGACATGTGTCGCATTTCTTCACATAGGTATGTGCATCCATATGAAGAGTGGGCCACCAAAGTCCTGAGAATGGAATGGTTTTAATCACTTGGTCAGGACCAAAGTGTCCACTTGCAACACTGTTGTGTGCAATTTCTAAGATTTTCAAATAATCTGATTCATGAATGCACAATCTTAGGTAACCATCTTTTCCTCTTCGGTATAGGTTTTCACCTAATAAGGCATGGTCTTTAGCCTCTTGTGCCATGCTTCTTTTTCTTTCTAGACTAGCCTCGTTGGGTAATATTCCTGATCTCATGAATTCTACCAATGAAGCACTCCAGTCTTGAATTAATGACACATGATAAAGGGTAGTATGCTCCACTAGGGGTTTCTCCTTGCATATTGGACAATTCTTAATCCACTCATGTATTTCTTTGTCCATGCTATGCCAATACACTCCTAAACATTTTAGATTCTGCAATGTTCGTTGTTTAGAGGAGTGATTTCCTAGCAATCCTTCATGGGCTTGTTGCAACCAACTACTATGTTCGTCATCCTCGACACAAAAACCTAATACACCATTTGTATGTTGTTTGTACATGCTTCTTGCCAATATTTGATATTTTTGTGATTTTACAATTTCATCTTTGTGGGTTTTCATATTCTTGTTTGCAGGTTTGAAGGTTAGGACAGGTACCAACTTATTTGCCCATTTAGGAACAACTTCTAAATTGAACAGATAAGCATCGAGCAATTCGTCAGACACTCCTTGTAGTGGCTCTCTTGAAGTGATGTGAGAAAGGTGATCTACCCTGAGGTGGGTCCTACCTTTCCTAACAACCACTTCAAATTCATATTCCATTAGTAAGAGGAACCATCTTACTAAGCATCCCATATTGCAGGGTTTATTGACCAAATATAATAAAGCTTGATGATTAGTGAAAAACTTGAACTTGTTGGCCAATAGATAGTGCCTAAACTTCTTCATAGCATATACCATCCCTAAGCCTTCTCTTTCAGTTGTTGTGTAGTTTCGTTCAACTAAGTTACAAACACGTCCCTATATTCCCTTAATAGAGCTACAAGCTCTGCTTCTTCTTTTGCACTTAGGTCATCTCCTATGTACATACATCTCTCTTCATTCTCTTCAATGGTCACTACAATCTTTTTGGTCTTTTCTTTATTGTCATATGCTTCTCCTATAATGGCCTCTCTCTTAGGCATTCATACCAAATTTTTTTGGTCTTCCACTTCGTATTTCTTGCAATTTTCTGGTACTTCGAACAATGATTCCTCCTCTTCTTGTTTCACTGCTTTTCGTTTCTTTTTCTTTTGACCTCCTTCACTTTCTTCCTTTGAATTTATAGTTTTAATGCTTGTGAGAGGTTCTTCTTCTTGTTGGTTAAATACTCCTACATCTTCTAGATAGTGCCTTTCTGAATTAAAGCAACTATCCATTACAATGGACTCGAGATCATCGTCATTTTCTTCATCTTCTATGACATCACTAGGATCACATTCTTCCAACAAGGGCTGACACATGAACACTGAAATATCATAACCCTCCTCATCACAATGAGGTGTCCATTGTTCTTCATTGACTGCAATGTCCATGGTAGCTAAGATTTCTGCCCAACCGTGAGGCTCAAATTCCTCATCTGGAAATATCATTAGTGTATAGGCTGGGTCTTTAATTGGTCTATCTCCTGGAGAAGTTCCTTCTTCTCTCGCTTTTTGGCACTTTTCCTCTTCCTCTGTGACCTTGCACATCCACAAGTGAGTATCTTCATGCAACCATGATGGATCAGGTGAACTTCTAGAATGCATAGAGATTGAATCTTCTTTTGCTTTGTGGATAGGATTCCACTGTAGCGGTGGTACATCTCTGAAGGTGTAATCCTTCAAATTGACCTTGGCGGTGACCCCTAAGTGCTGTAAGTACAAGGAATTGGTTCCCCAATTCGGTACTATTTGCAATTGTCGTAGGAAGGGTCTTCCTAGGATCATCTCATAGACATTATTTTTCTCAAAGTCACATATAGCAAATGTATGTTCAAACTCTACACCACAGGTGGTTAGAGTTATCCCTTCTAGCAATCTTAGAGGTCTTTCAAAATGATCGTCTACCATTTGAAGCTTCATTCTAGTTGGTCTTAATGTGGGTTTGCCCCATCGCTTCCACAAGGAGGTGGTCGCAATAGCAACACCAGCACCTGAATCTACGATTACTTTGGTTGTGTAACCCTGGTAGGTGATCGAAAGATAAGTATTACCTTCTTCACCTTCACTCATGTCCCCTATTTTATTGAGAGGTATCTTTGGAACTTTTTGCTTAGAGCCTGCTTTTGGCATATTTGAATCAAGTTTTGGAACCTGATCCTTCACATGACTCCATAGCTCTGGTTTTGCTTTGAGCAACTCTTCTAAAGTGAGAAGACACTAAACCTTAGTGTTCTTCACGACATCAGTGTTTCTTGGAACCACTGAGTCTTCATTTCTTACCAATATTGTGGGAGCTCTTATATGAAGAGATTCAGATTCCCATGGGCCTGTGAATTGTGGAAACTCTTGTAAAGAGTTAGGTTCGAAATCTAATCTCTCATCTTCTTGTTGCTCTACTTGGTCTCCATAAATAGATGGAATGTCTTGGGGGAATTGATCGTGAAGATCATCAATTTCAGGAATAGGAGGGGGATTACCCTTCTCCTTGGCCCATTTCTCCTCTTGTATTTCCCACAAGAACTCTTGAGAATACTGTTGAATTGAAAGAGGTGCTCCCCATCTATGGAATCAGGAACATAAGCTTTCATTGATGGAGAGTTTTCGCTTTCAACAACTGGTTGAGCCTGTGGAGGTAAAGAAACCTGCAACTTGTTTACCAACTGCTCTAATCTTTCTAGTAAGCCCTGGAAATGAAAATTCGGCTTGATAGAGTTTGTCTGATTGAACTTTTGACTAGTCTTGAGCATAGCTTGAGCTACTTCTACCATTTTCATGCACATTTTTGTTTGTTCAATCTCTAAATGTACTCTAAGGTAACTCTTGTCCAGGTTTGCAGCTGTTGGCCCTTCTTGAAGTCAAGCTTAGTAGGCCTTGAACATCATGTCCAAGCCTTCTGGGGTTGGATATGCAAGAATAGACCTTGGTTGTGGTTTATTTACAATGAGTGGTGGGGTGGGATGAGGTGGTGTGGATGGAGCTTCGGCATGCGAGGGGCTTTGAGATGCAATGTCTTCTATTTTGTTTTTACATCTTTCAGGCTTTCCTCTAATTTAGATAACTTTTTATTCCACTTACGATTGGCTTTCTCCCTAGTATCCTTCCATGTTCTTGTTTTCCTCTTACTAGGCTCTCCTTATTCACTTGACTCTGATTGCTCTGCTGGTTTATCTTGTTTTAATGCTTGTGCCCTAGTAACTGCCTGTACAAGAGCCACATTACTACCACTTGCACTTGAATCCACCACTAAGCCTACCACATTAATGGGTGTAACCTTGGGCGCACTAGAGGGGTTCTTGGGACATTCTCTCGGGAGATGTTCCTTGCCGCACTCACAACAAAAGCCTTGTATTGTAATGTTTTTTCCTTGTCCTAGAGTTGGTGAATGGGGACATTCATGAATGAAATGGTCACCCTGACATCTAAAACATGGACCTCGAGGGGCTTGTGGTCTTATTTGTCTCGCTTGGGGCCTGGGGTTGGGATTAGAGTACATGACATTGGAGTATTCTAGCTCCTAGTTTTGTTCCATTGGTGCCTCATATTGATACAAATAATTCTCACTAGGCTCTGGTGACTCTGTGTAATAAGCTTGTGGAATACCTTCATGGGAGTAGTCTGAACTATGAGCATAAGAGTCATTTTTTGGTATCAATGGGGTTAGTGGCACCAACGCTCTATTAGGGTTCTCCTCCACCATCGTATACTTAACTGGGATCACATTGGCAGGAGTTGGTGGTTGGTTTCTTAGGACTGGTTGTGGCCTATATGGTGCCTGATATTGCTATTGTGGCCTATAATATGGCTGTTGGTATTGATTTTGATACCTACAATATTGGTAAGGTTGGTGATAATTTTGTCTGACAGCGTGCTTGTTGTAGGGACAATCTTGAGCCGTGTGGTTTGTGTATTTTATCTCAATGGTGCAATATGGAGTATTCAAATTTCCTTGGGGTTGAGCCATCATCAGGAAAACATTAGCCATATGGTCTCCTCCACAGTTGTAACATCGCTTCAATGAGGTGACCCTTGGTGCTTGTCTATTTATAACGCCTAACTTCTTGGTAACCTGCTCAACTATCTCATCATCTCAGTGGAGGTTCTAGAGGTATGGCTAGTAGAACTATCAGAGTCCTTATAGAGTTTGGACAATCCTAACTCCTCACCCAAATTGTCTTCTATGTCAATACATATCTGCACACACTCTTCTATGGATCTAGGCTCTTTCAAGTACACGTATGATCTTAACTTGGTGCTCAGTAAGCCATCTAAAAACAAGGCCACTTGTTTAGCTAGTGTGGGCAACTCCGGATGACGAAATCTTTCTAAGTACCGTCTAAACCTTCTTCCTGCAAGTCACATAGTTTCTTGGGGTGTCTGCTTGAAGCTGTGGCTCAGGGATGATGTATTATGTGTGATGCCACTCTTGGAAAATTCTACAATGAATTCCTCTAGCAATTGACCTATCTCTCGGTAGTTGTGACTATTTAGAGGTTGAAACCATGCTAAGGCAGTACCCTTAAGAGTCAAACCAAATGCCTCAAACTGGGTGAACAAGTCCTCGACCTGTTCAGCTCTTAGCACTTGTTTGAACTCGACCACATGGGCATAAGGATCTCCTGAACCATCAAATTAGTTCTTCATTGTCTTAACCACTTGAGAAGGCCTAAGGGTTCTTGAGTGCTCTCAAGGTCTAGGCAATGGAAAATCATGCTCATCTCTTTGATGCCTATGTACTCTATGTCTCTCCCTTTGAGGTCTTTCAGTTCCTAATCCCCATCGGTCTACCCACCGTGTGTGCAAAGCTTACCTCAGGTCTCTCTCTGGTTCTTTTCCTCTGGGTTTCATGAGACTTGGATGATCTTGCTCCATGGATACCATGGGAAACACTAGATCTTGATGGAGGGAAAATTGATTCACCCTGCCAAGTGTATGCATGCCTATCCTGCTCTGTTACCAAGAACATTTTCTCAGATGTGTGATCTAGATAGAAAACTTTCCCTGGTTTCTCCAGATCCTTGAATTCATAGATGGTGACTAGTGGGCTGGGTTGATCTAGCCTGAATCTCCAAAAGGCTTCCTTTGTTTCTCTATTCAAGAATAGTTCTATGCTTTTGTTATCTTGAGGGATCCAATCTAGAGTGATTACTCTAGTCAAGACTGACTTACCTCTAGGAGTCTTGGGTACTCCTCCTAGGTCCCCTTGCTCTAGGTCTCCTATCTCATTCTTAGGAATGATATTTCCAAACTCATCTGTCCTATCTGGGAGGTTGGTTACCACATACATGGTTCCTTCCTTATCAATGTATGAACCATGTTCAAACTTGACCATTGAGTGTTCCAATCCAAAGGGTTGATTTGGACTTTTGAGTTGGACCACTAATCGCCTTAGGCCATCCTCATAGATGCGATCACCTAATTGGTTGGTCTTGATATATTCCAATTGTGTCTTATAGGGACCTTCTGGTGTCTGTAAATAGGAAGTACTTGAGCTACTTGTGGGTCTCTCCATGTTGAAGGACATTTTTGAGTCACTTGTGTCGGAACTTTGTTGAGCCCAAGACTTGGTTGTATGGTTGACACTGGCCTCAGATGATCTAATGCTTTGCCCATCCTTGCCTAAGTGTCTACCAGATCTCAGGTTCATAAGCTTTGTCTTCTAG
The DNA here is from genome assembly GCA_020310875.1 of Ceratopteris richardii. Lineage (NCBI taxonomy): Eukaryota > Viridiplantae > Streptophyta > Polypodiopsida > Polypodiales > Pteridaceae > Ceratopteris > Ceratopteris richardii. The sequence continues at coordinate 185,790,410 of CM035419.1, forward strand.
TTCGAATTTCCCCTTTATATTGCTCAAAATCCCTTGGAGTCCCCTTGGTTTCCTAGTCACACCTGAGGGTCAACTTCAAAATACTATATCTAATAATCCATGAGCTTTCTAACGAACCCAAAATCACAACAAACGGATTTCGTATGAGAAAGTTATGACAATTCAGGGTTCTGCGATTTAAAACAAAGAAACAGGACCTCTCTGGGATTGCTTCAAAACAGACGACACATGACACTTAGTAAGTATCGATGATACTTGAAAGCAGACGATACACGGGATTTGGAATTCCACAATACAAGATATTTGGGAAGTCACGACACATGACACCCGAGGGATATCGCGACACTTGACACCTAAATGGTAATGACACTTGATATTTGGCAGATGTCACGACACTTGTCAGATATCGTGACACTTGAGGTCTGGCGACACACGATACTTGTTGAGATGTCACGACACTTGATGTCCATGACACTCGACACCTGAGCGGTCACGACACATGACACTTAGCAGATGTTGCGACACTTGGTCAGCCTCAGATATCATGACACTTGGTTATGGAAGATATTGTGAAACTTGGATTTTGTAGATATTGCAACACTTGCTGAGTATCACAACACCTGATGGAAACGACACACGATACTTGGGAAGTCACAACACACGACACTCGAGGGATATCACGATACTTGGCCCCAAGCACGACACTCGACACCTGAGGAATATCGTGACACTTGGTCACACGACACTCAACACCTTGCACATATCATGACACTTGTCAGATATCGCGACACTTGGATGTCACAGATATCGTGATACACGGGAATTCAAGTATCACAACACTTGAACTCAACTGGTCACGACACTTGGATTTTTTGGAGTCCATATTCAAAATTTTTTGCAAATATGAGTACCTTGTGTCCTTCTTGTTGAGGTTATGCGATGTCGCAGCAAAAGCTTGTTCATTAACAAGACTGTGGAAAATTGCCACGCCTCAACTAGAACTAAGTTAAAGTGATGTTAGAACACCTCTATAATCATCAATAGCTTAGTAAGGTTCCTAAAACTGAAAACTTCACAGCTGTATTTAGTGAAATACAAACATTCACTTTACAAGAAACTTCGTCTTCCTTCAGACTTGAATTCTGATCTAATTTACTTCAATCTTCACAATTCTTTGTTTACTTACTGTTAGATATTCTTTTCGCCACTTGAACAAGTCAAAACTGTATTTGAAAACTCACCGAAATATCATCGGAACTTCATCGAACTGTCACCGTAATTGCATCGGAATGTTATCGGAATCAACTACAATTCTGTTTGTAGTTACTTCAAATGTTTGTAATTGAAGTAAGGAAGTAATATCTGAACTTCCTTCAGTGAATGAACTATATCTGAAGTTTGAAGAAAAACTTCACCAGTTCAAGATGCCTTTTACGGTTAGACACTGTACCATGTGTACATGTCCCGTTTCACAAAATTCTTTGATTAGTTTTATAGTTGAGACTACTAGCTTCAAGATGAGCTATCTCTCATGAAAAACTTTACACTATGTTGCGAGATCTAACTTGTAGATGTACCGGAAAATATTTACTGAGAAAACTGTAACTGTTAACTAACTTTCACAGTAACATGAAATCACTCAGATTTCTTCACATACGAAGAATGTGCTCAAACTTCCACATGAACATGTGTTTTTCTATTAGAGAAGATGTCTACAAAAATAGCTTGGCCTTAATTTTCTCATAGCTATGGAAAACTCTCCTACTCTGAGTAGTTATTCCTTACCATCTCTCTCATATGAATACCCGACAGTTCAGGTTCTATTATTCATCTACATATGCAATCTCTGGCATCTTCTTTATCACTATCCTCAGTTTCTATATGCACTATTCTATTCCCGTTTTATGCATACATATGCTCTCTCTTCTCTCTTCTTCTTCCTCACATACTCATCTCATATATATACATTTTGTTACGAGATTCAAAACTCGTATTTCTGGAAGTTTCTATGAACTATATTACAGTCGTGAATTTGTCCCTTCACTAAGGCTTGATTTTCTGACTGCGTTGTTTTTGCTTCTCTTTGTCTTTCTTTATCCTTCATATATCTTCATGTCTTTATGTCTAATTAGTGAGTGAATCTCCAATAGCTCCCCCTCAATCACTAATTGACATCTTCTGATCTTTCATATATTCTTCTTTTCTTTTATTCCTGCCATTTCTTTGAATCTACTTGTCTTTACTCCATCCAAGCTCTTTGTCAGAATATCTCCAATCTGATCTTTTGTAGGAGTGAATACTATTTCAATCTCCTTCTCCATTACCTTTTCCCTCAGGAAATGATATTGAATCTCTGTGTGCTTTGTTCTTGCATGAAATACTAGATTTGCTGCAAGATACAACGAGCTCATATTATCTCCATGTATGATAGGTATACCTTGATCAATACCCATGCTTTTGAACAAGGTTTGCATCCATATCACTTCTTTAGCTACTTCCACAAGTCCTTTATATTCAGCTTCAGTTGATGATAAAGCCATTGTATGCTGCTTCTTTGAACACCAGCTGACAAGCTTATCTCCTAGGTATATCATATACCCATGTGTTGACCTTCTGTCATCTTGACTTCCTGCCCAATCTGAGTCACTGTATTCTCTCAGCTTTATATCTGACGTAAAAGGATAATATAATCCTTCTTTTATAGTTCTTTTGATATATCTAAGAACTCTTTGTCCTGCAACCCAATGTTGATCTTCGGACAATGCATGAACTGTGAGAGAACTCCTACTGCATAACTAAGATCTGGTCTTGTTAGCATAGCATAAATCAAACTTCCCACTAAAGATTGATACTTTCTCATATCTTTAAACTCTGCACCACCATATTTGCTAAGTTTATGATTGACTTCAAGCGGTGTTGAAGCTTCTCTGCAATTCTCCATGTTAAACTTCTTCAGTAAGTTTAGGAGATACCTTTCTAGTGAAACATATACACCATGATCTGTATATGTGACTTCCATTCCAAGAAAGTATGATAACTTTCCTAGATCACTGATCTTGAACTCTTTTTCAAGCAATCTCTTTACCTCCTTGATTCCTTCATCTGAGGTTCCTGTGATTATTATGTCATCTACATAACTACAAATGTAGATCATACCTTCATCTATTCTCTTGATGAGTAGACTTGCATCTACCTTTGAGCTTTGGTATCCAAGGTCATTGAGATACTTCACAAGTCTGTAATTCCAAGCTCTTGGAGCTCGCTTCAATCCATAGAGTGCTCTTCTTAATGTGCAAACATGATTTGGGTAACTGGAACTTACAAACCCTTCAGGTTGTTCTATGTAGACTTCATCTGATATATATCCATTTAGAATGCATTCTTTATATCCAGCTGACTTAGCTTCCATCCTTTTGATGTTGCTATAGCAATTAATGTCCTTATGGTTGACATCTTTGCCACCGGACTAAATGTCTCATCATAATCTATGCCATGCGTCTGATCATAGACTTTGACTACCAGTCTAGCTTTGTATCTGGCTATTCTTCCATCTGCAAGCTTCTTAACTTTGTAAACCCATTTATTTCCAATCACTTTCTTACCATTTGGTTTTGGAACAAGTTCCCAAGTCTTGTTCTGCTCCAGCGCTTTAAACTCCTCCTTCATTGCTTCTTCCCATTGTTTCTTACCTTTTGCTTCACTGTAATTCTGAGGTTCTTCATCTTCCTTTACTAAGTAAGCATAGTTTTTCTGAGTCAAATAAGAAGTGTCATAGGAATACCTTGTTGGTTGTTTCCTTACTTTGTTTGACCTTCTTAGCTCATATTCTTCATGTGTATCTGAATACACATCTTCATCAAATCTTAGTCCATCTTCATTTCTCATACCTGATCCGGTCCTGGATGTACTTGCCTGCATATGATCTTCATCTCCATTCACATGCATATGTGATTTTCCTTTTTCTTTCCTTCTTATCTCTTCTTTAATTGTTTCTTCATTATACTCTATGTTTGTATACCAACTTTTTCCTTCATCAAATGTTACATCTCTGGAAACAATAAACTTTTTAGTTAAAGGACTCCATAACCTGTAACCCATCTGCTTTTCATCATATCCGATGAACACATATTTTTCAGCTTTTGGTTCAAGCTTCTGTCTCAGTTGTGATGGTACATAAGCATAAGCAATTGATCCAAACACTTTACAATGATCAAGTGTTGGTTTCATAAGGGGTCATCCCATTTAAAGTTGTACATGGTAATCTATTTAACAGATATGTAGCTGTATTTACAACCTCAGCCCAAAGATAATTTGGACAATTCTTCTCCTTTAGCATTGCTCTTGCAAACTCAACTAGAGTTCGGTTTCTTCTTTCTTCTACTCCATTTTGTTGCGGTGTATACCTGCAAGTTATTTCTCTTTGATACCTGCATTCCACAGATAATCATTGAACTCTTGAGAAAAATATTCTCCTCCTCCATCAGACCTTAGTCTTTTGAGATTCTGTCCTGTAAGTCTTTCAGCATATGCATGAAAATGCCTGAAAGCTTCAAATACTTCTGACTTCTCTTTCAAAACATAAAGAGTTATCCATCTTGTTGCATCATCAATAAAAAGAACATAATACCTTGAGCCACTGATAGATCCTTCTTTTGTCGGTTCCCATACATCTGTATGTATGAGCTCTAGCAAACCATCGTGTTTGTAACCATTCTTCTGAAATGGTAACTTGTGTGCTTTTCCCATCTCACAGGCTTCGCATTTGTGAATCATATGTTGATTCTTCATATTCGGTAATCCTCTTATGGATTGTTTCTCCACCATAGTTTTGATTCCTGTTTCATTAAAATGTCCTAACCTCTTATGCCAGAGGTCTAATTTTGTAAATGCTTTATCACCATGTGTGATCAAAGCTTGACCAACATTCCCTTGCACTTTAAGAGTAAAAATTCTACCTTCCTTTTTACCATGGACAATTTGATTGTATCCATTCTCTGGATCTTCAACAAATACTCCTTCATTTGTAAACCTGAATTGAAAACCTTTTTCTACTATCTGTCCCACGCTAATCAGATTCTTCGGGATTGTTGGAACATACAAAACATTTGTTAGTTGGTCAGCTCCATTTTTACACTTTACCTTTCCAATTGACCTTACATTATGTTTTGTATTATCACTTGTTTGTACTGTATGATTTGAAATACCTCCTTCCAATTCTGATAACAATTCTATATTTCCTGACAAATGATTTGAACAACCAGAGTCAATATAGAATACCTTGAGATCTTCTTTCTCTGACATGCTTATTGAATTCATCATCAATGTTGTATGATTGTCATTCTGCGTATCATTCGCATAGTTGTAGTAGGTAGTGTTGTGAGACTGATTCTGTCCCCAACTTCTTGATCCACCTCTACCATAACCACCTCTTTGGCTTTGTCTACCTCTTTGATATCTTCCGCTTCTGCCTTTACTGTTATTGTTCTGATTCTGACTTAATCCTTGAGAATTATGCCAACAATCATGAGCCAAATGACTGCTTAATCCACAGATCCAACAAGACTTCTTGTTGTTATCCTGATTACCTCTTCCTTTTGTATTACCTCTTCTTTTACTTCTGGCATTACCTCTTCCTCTTGCATAATTTGCTTGAGTAGTCATCTCTTCTTCATCTTTTTCTTTACCTTTATCACCTTTTTTCTTATTCTTTGCGTACATAGCAGAACTATGTCCTTTATCTCCATCTGTCTTCAAATCTTGCTCAAATGTTAGCATTAGTCTAAGCAACTGATTTAAATCTTGTACAAAATGATTTAACGATAATTTAGTTGAAAGTACGAAAGGTTTCCACCTTTCATCTCCTCTCAGTCCGGCAAGCACTTGTGCTATCAACCTATGATCTTCGATATCTTTGTCAATAGATCCAAGACTATCTGCCAAGTCCTTCATCTTAGTGACATAATCACTAATGCTTTGACTTTGCTTTTTCTTGAACGTTGTGAACTCCGACCATAAGCTAGCCTTCCTAGCTTTGGTAGTATTTTGGAAGTGATCTTCCAAAGCACTCCATATATCTTCCGCTTTCTCCAGACCTCTAATATGTGGTAGTAGATGATCTGTAATGGTATTGTAGATATACGCTTTTGCCGTTGCATCTTTCTTTTGCCATAGCTTTAAGGCTTCTAACTCTTCTTTGTTCAGTTGACTGTCATCTTCAAAAGTCGGCTTCTTTTCTTCTCCTGTCACATATATCATTAAGTCCTTACTCATAAGTAAGGCTTCCATTCGCATTACCCATGCGGGATAATTATCTCTGTCCAATTTGTCAATAGAAATGTGATATGCCATGATCTTCTTGTTTCTGTTACTGTTGGTGAGTATAACGTTAAAGGATTTTACCTTTTGTAAACCTTTACCCTTGAGAATGACTTCGGAATGCTTCTCTCATTCCGTTTGCTGTTGATCACCTCAGCTTTCACCTTTCCAACAAAGAATTCTTCAAATTCTCTTGTATCTTTACTTCCGTTTCTACTTCTGAGAAACCTTTTCTGCTCTTCAGAACCTTTTGCTCTGATACCACTTGTTGAGGTTATCTGATGTTGGGGCAAAAGCTTGTTCACTAACAAGACTGCGGAAAATTGCCACGCCTCAACTAGAACTAAGTTAAAGTGATGTTAGAACACCTCTATAATCATCAATAGCTTAGTAAGCTTCCTGAAACTGAAAACTTCACAGATATATTTAGTGAAATACAAACATTCACTTTACAGGAAACTTGCTCTTCCTTCAGACTTCAATTCTGATCTAATTCTTTGTTTACTTACTGTTAGATATTCTTTTTGCCACTTGAACAAGTCAAAACTGTATTTGAAAACTCACCGAAATATCATTGGAACTTCACCCGACTGTTACCAGACTGTCGTCGTAATTGCACCGGAATGTTACCGAAATCAACTGCAATTTTGTTTATAGTTACTTCAAATGTTTTTAATTGAAGTAAGGAAGTAATATCTGAACTTCCTTCAGTGAATGAACTATATCTGAAGTTTGAAGAAAAACTTCACCAGTTCAAGATGCCTTTTACGGTCAGACACTGTACCATGTGTACATGTCCCGTTTCACAAAATTCTTTGATCAGTTTATAGTTGAGACTACTAGCTTCAAGATGAGCTATCTCTCATGAAAAACTTTACACTATGTTGCGAGATCTAACTTGTAGATGTACCGGAAAATATTTACTGAGAAAACTATAAGTGTTAACTAACTTTTAGAGTAACATGAAATCACTCACATTTGTTCACATACGAAGAATGCGCTCAAACTTCCACATGAACATGTGTTTTCTATTCGAGAAGATGTGTACAAAAATAGCTTGGCCTTACTTTGCTCATAGCTATGGAAAACTCTCCTACTCTGAGTAGTTATTCTTTATCATCTCTCTCAGATGAATACCCGACAGTTCAGGTTCTATTATTCATCTACATACACAATCTTTGGTGTCTTCTATATTACTATCCTCAGTTTCTATATGCACTATTCTATTCCGGTTCTATGCATACATATGCTCTCTCTTCTCTCTTCTTCTTCCTCACATACTCATCTCATATATATACATTTTGTTCCAAGATTCAAAACTCGTATTTCTGGAAGTTTCTATGAACTATATTACAGTCGTGAATTCGTCCCTTCACTAAGGCTTGATTTTCTGACTGTGTTGTTTCTGCTTCTCTTCGTCTTTCTTTATCCTTCATATATTTTCATGTCTTTATGTCAATTAGTGAGTGAATCTCCAACACTCCTTGTCACTCCTATGTGCCTATAGATGCAAAATCTATCTTCAAACCCGCGATACCACACTCACTACACTTGGCATAGGTTGTGTCATGTCTAGGACAGTTCACTCAATTTTTGGGTATATTGAGGTGTATTTCTTTATCGTTTCAGTTTTGCACCCCCTCTAAGCCTCTTGCTTGTAGCCACAAATGAAAAACGAGGTGAATGTACTCTAGAAAATGGAAAAAATTGAGAAGATGAAGGTTGGTGGAGATGGTGATGATGATGAGGATGAAGATGGAGAAAAAAAATCAGAAACTGAACTAAAAATGATGTTTTTTTTTTACCTTCCAATGTTGCTACTCTACGTCTTACCGTCACACGATCGTCCTCCAATCTCTCCCTAGCAACGACGCCAAATTTGGTGTCACTCTAGCACAATGGCAAGTACCAATGTGAGGAGATTCACCTCATAATTGTCAATCCCCAGAGACGTGAGGACTAGTATGAAGACTATGAGAAAGTGATGGCACAAGTGCGTAAGTGAAAGCACACAAGCATGCACACACATACACACATGCGCACAAGGTAAGAGCAAAGAGTGGAACAATGGAAAGCTTTGATTACAAAAGAAATCTCTTACAAAGCTCAAAACTACAGCAAGATAACCTAAAAAATGAGCTCTCCAGCCCTTTTTATAGTTTTTTGAGTGGTTTTGGCCCTCTCTAGACCTAGTGTATGGCCTAGTTAAAAATTAGGTTCCAAGGCTTATTTGGGGGCTCAAAAAGTATCTAAAAATTATGAAAATTGGTAGGATGATACTTCTAATAGTCCTCAAGCTCGAGGACTCCTTGGCTTGAACAAAATGGAGTTGCAAAAATGGAAAATGGTATTTGCAATGGTTTTTAGTGATGAAAATCACTATTTTTAAAAAATTGACATGTGCTTCTTGGAGCTCCCTAGATGCTCCTTCTTCTTGTGTGTCCACTTCTTTGATGCGCTTCCATGCTTTGTCCTTAACCTTGAGTGTCAACAACATACAAATGCATACACGAGTACACACACATGCATACATACATACACACATGCATGAACACACATGCATACGTACATACACACATAGACCCACACATACATACATACATACCTTCATACATACATACATACATACATACCTACATACATACATACATACACACATACACACATGCATATATACATACATGCATACATACAAACATGCATATGCATCATATATGCATGTATTCATACATGCTCTTATGCATACATGCATACACACACATGCATATATACACACATATATGCATGCATGCATACACATACATGCATATATACAGACATATATGCATGCATGCATACACATACATGAATATATCACATGCACATGCACATACATAAATATACATCATATGCATAGACACTCATGCATGTACATGCATACATATCACACAAACACACGCATACATACATATGCATAAATCCATGCATATTCACATGCATATACACATACACATACATACATATTCATGACGACTCCTAGAGGTAGATCCCAAGTAACACGAGTCTTGAAAGGAGACTTGATACCTCAAGACGACTACCTGTTGGAAGTATATATGATCCATGGATCAGACTTATTGCTTCAAACAAACTTACCAGCTCCAGGGAGAGAAGAAAGCCCTATGACATTTTATGAGTTGAAGGACCCAGAAGATGAAACCAGGATCACATATCTAGACAAAAATCAGAGAAGATACTGGTTGGTTAGTGCCTTGGACAGGGCTCGGCTGAAATACATGGGTGTGCTTGTATTCCCTCAAAGAGATCAGGCAACTACTTCGTAGAACCCTTTTGGAAATCAACAAGAGACAGAACACACCACGTCAGGACAGACTAGCCAACGAAGTGTGCCAAACCGTACTCATGTACAATTTGCAACTCCAGGAGTGCAAACAAACAATCAGCCCCACCTAGGAGTAAGAAATCAGTACCGACCACCAGTAAGACCACGGCCACCAGTAGGAAGACAACCGGCAATGCCCCCAGTTAGACCAGTAGTTCCTGTCTTCCCTGTAATGCCTAGACTGCCAGAACCAATGAGAAGACTGAGACCTATCCAAGTGGCCAAGTGTGTAAGAAATCATTATGATGGATTGGGAGAACCCTACGATCACATTGCTGAATTTAAACAAGTTCTAAGGGCAGAACAAGTAGACGACTTCTTTGTGCAGTATGAGTCTTTTGGACTCACCCTCACAGGAACGGCTCTAACTTGGTTCCAACCATTAGGTCCCAATCAATTTGGAAACACGGAGCAATTCTTTCAAGAATTCATTGGGGAATTCACCAAGAGAGGGATTAAACACAATTCTGCGTCGTTAATTCACAGTTTTAAACAGAACCCTAATGAAACAGTGAAAACTGCTGCCCGAAGTTCAATCAGTATGTGGATAGATGCCCAGTGGCTGAGAGACCCACTCAGCAAAAAATGATTTCATTATTTTTGGATGGACTTACGAATGGAACCCTAAGAACCCTTGTTTACGTGAAGAGGTTACAAACCTTAAGTGAATGTCTCCAGGAATGTATTGATTTAGAAGATAACCTAGCTGAGGACCTCAAGAGCACACCCAGTCCCACTAAATCAGAAGACTCGCGAAGTACCATTACTTCCAACTCCAGTAATATGGAAGAATTAGTGGAGCTATTAGCAAAGAAACTAGGAGTCCAGGGGCAAAGAACTTACCAACAACTAGCCCTAAGAGTGCCAATGTTACGAAGATGTAGTCTATGTGGAGGAGATCACCCCACACACATGTGTGTGTGAGGAGGGACCGGTGCACATCAAACATACCCATATAACAGACAACACCAACAAGGAACCGCTTTGTATTGCCACATAGAACAAAAATACACTAATCACACCACTAAAAATTGTCCATTCAATAGGCAGGCACGACCTTTCCAACCACCACAGTACCGACCATATGGATATCCACCTAGAGAGCAAGGCAAAGAGATGCCCAGATACAATCCCTATCCAACACCAGCAGGAGCACCAAGACCATATGAACAGGCACCGTATCCACCACCACAACCAGTGTTAGGAACCCAACTATCAGAACCTAAACAGGTAGTAACTGTGAAGTATGCCCAGCCAGAAGAAAATTTGGAAAGAGCCATAGTGCCAGCATCATCCACAATCAATGTGGAATCAGCTAACCCTTGATATGAGCTGCCACCAGGAGATTACTACCCATATGATGCCAACATGTTAGACTACGAACCAACCTATGGTTCGGCTTATTATGGATATGAAAACTATGACCAGAGCTATGGAACAGAGGTCGCAACTCTAATGTATACCGCTCCTAAAGCACAACCATCCATGAGACCAACCATTAGGCCACCTGTGCCAAGAGGACCGTGTTATAGATGCAGAGGAGACCATTTTATTAGAGAGTGCCCTCGACCTTACAATCCACCACCACCTAGGACTTGGGAAGGATATTGCAATGATTGCGGAAAGGAACATCTTTTCAGGGACTGTCCTAAGAATCCAACCAAAGTCCAAGATACTGCACCAATCAATGTAATTGAAGTAATAGAAGGATCTAGAAGTGATAAGGAGTATACAGTGCCATTAAAAGCCATTACAAGAGCTCAGACAAGGCAACAAAAAGGAAAACAACCAGAACAAGAACAAGAGATCAATAAAACGGTAAGCCCTAAAGCTCAGGTAATTGAGGATTCTGAGGACCCATGTGAGAGTACCCAGAACACAAAAGCACAAAAATGGAAGGAAAGAAGAGAAAAAATCAAAGATAAATGGGCTAAAAATGAGAGTCAAAAAAATAAAAAACAAATCCGAAACAAGAATGAGCATAAAGAACAGAGGATCCGGGAGGAGATTCCAGTTCCACCACTTATCCAAGAGATAGAGAAACCAGGATCAATTCTAGCTGACCCAAAACCAGACGACTTAGACATGTGGCTGAGAGCTTACCAAGCTAGAATTAAGATGGGCCCGAACGTAGAGCAACACGAAAAACTTTACCCATAGGGGGAATTAGAAAAAGAAAGACTAGCGATATGTAGAAAGCTTATAGAGGTGGCACAAGCAACCCTAGAAAAGGCTATCCCAGCTCTGCCAGAGACAAGGATAGCAGATGATCAATATGTGGAATGTGCCAAATCCAAAGGTAAAGAACTTAGAAGGAAGGACGACAAAGGTGAACAAATGAAAATTCAAGATGAACCTGTGTCAATAATACCGGACTTAGAGGCAGAATGGCCGAAGGAATTATGGAATAGACTACGAGAAGAACAATGGAAGAAAAATGGAGTATCGAAGCCTCCTTTTGAGGAAATAGATGTGGAAGTTTATCAACCAAACCCCAACCTGGAGGAAGTATACGAGGAAGTATCAAGACTGGATAGAAATAGAGAGGAAACCCTGAGTGTTTCAACTTTACCTAATTACATGGGAGAATACGAAAAGGAGTCTATAATAATACGAGCACCCACAATACATGGAAAAGGAAAAGGAAACTCAGAAAAAAGTTCACACAATCTAACGGACCTAAAGAAAACAAAAGTACAATGCAAATTGACTGTGGAAGAGTTACTTCAACTTAAGCCACAATTATGGAGACAATTAGCGAGTCAATTAGAATTAGAGCCAGAGAAGAAAGAAAAGGAAGGAAGGGGAAAAGAAAACACTTCTAAAATACAAATCCCAGTTGATAAAGTGGGAGAGTTTAGTGAACGAGACGAAGGTAATACGTGTCTACCTGTCACTTACAATGGGTACATGACCAAGGCTATCCTAGACACGGGAGTGGGGGCAGGAATTGCTACCAAGGAGATTTGGGAGAAATGGGGAAAACGTGCCTTACGACCCACACGCATGAAGCTCCAATTAGCAGATGGTCATGTGGAGAAACCCCTAGGAATCCTGGAAAGAATCAAGTTAATGACTTGTGGAGTTGAATTTGAGCACACACTAGCCATTTGTAAGTTTGAAAAGGCTACCAATTACGAGATGATATTAGGACGACCCTTTATGAGACAAATGTGGGTAGTGCAAGACTGGGGAATAGATTCATTGTACCTACAACATCAAGGAAATACAACCAAGATAAACTTGCACACCTTTTCCTACAGAGACGTCCCTCCACTACAATGGAATCCCATACACAAGGAGGAAGATGACCTATCCATTCATAGTGCTGGATCGAGTGATCAATCATGGATACACGAGGACGCTCAGTTATGGATGTGCAAAGAAGCCAAGAGAGAGGACAATAAAGGACAAATGTGGCCTGTAGGACATCCTAACTTCCGAACAGTAGAGGACCCAAGGTACATGCCTCAAATCTTTTCGGATGAGGCCTTTGAACCGCATGGATGGATGGAAATCTTAGCCACCTTAGATGTGTGCATGCATGAGGAAGTCTTGACAATGAATGAGTGCGTAGATGAGGAAGGCTATGATGTAAATCTTTACATGGTTGTCCTTCAAGAAGTAGAAGAAGGGGAAGTCTTGGAAAAAGAATGGAAAGAGGAGTATGAGAGTATAGAAATGGAACCCAAATTCGATTCAGAGGAAAGCTACCTGGACACCATTCGAAACAGCGAGAAACAGGAACTGACCAAGATCCTGGCAATAGAAGCTGCTCCCAGAGTACAAGAACAAGAAGCAGAAATGAGTAAAATTGGACCAGACCCAGATCTGTTTGAAGTCCGTGAACATTTTAAAAGATACGAAGTAGAGGAGAGAAAAATAGCTATTCAAATGCCTAAACGAGAAGCTCGAGATGGAGAAGCATATGACAACAAAGAACAAATAAAAAAAATTATAGTAACAGTGGAAGACGGAGAAGAACGATGCACATACCTAGGCAAAGATGTATCCGTAGAGGAGGAAGAGGAACTCATACAACTGATCCAAGAATATCGAGACGTGTTCGCATGGACATATAAGGATCTCAAAGGCGTGGAACCCTCGATATGTTCTCATAGGATCCCAATGACAGCAGATGCGAAACCATCAAAACAATGCCCTTATACATACAATGAGATCTAAGCTGCTAAAATTAAGGAAGAAATAGACAAACTATTAGCAGCAGGATTCATATACGAGATAGAACACACCGAGTGGGTATCGCCATTAGTAGTTGTGCCTAAGAAAAATGGAAAATTAAGGGTGTGCATTAACTTGAAAAAAGTCAATGCAGCCACCATACGTGATAGCTACCCATTACCCATCACGGACCATCTATTGGAAAGAGTAGCAGGAAAGGAAGTCTATAGCTTCTTAGATGGATTCTCCGGATACAACCAGGTAGCTATTGCTACTGAGGATCAACATAAGACTGCGTTCGTGACCGAATGAGGAGTCTATGCTTTCAGGGTGATGCCTTTTGGACTCACTAATGCACCGACAACTTTCCAACGATTGATGTGTCATGTTTTCAAGGAATTCCTGAAAAAGAGCATGGAAGTATATGTAGATGACCTATGTACATACTCGAATCAAAGACGAGATCATATTCTCGAGTTGAGAAAAATATTTAATAAATGCCGCCAGTATCGAGTTTGCCTGAACCAAGAAAAATGTGTCTTCATGGTAAGACAAGGAAAGATCTTAGGACACATAGTCTCCAGAAATGGAATATCCACGGATGAGGACAAGATTAAGGTCATCTTAGAACTACCAAGACCTAAGAATGCGAAGGAAGTACAAGCATTTATGGGACATTGTGGATATTACCGTCGGTTTATCCACATGTATGCCATAATAGCCAAACCCCTGTATGGTCTCTTAACTCAATTCAATTGGATAGAAGAGTGGGAGAAAGCATTCAATGAGTTAAAAAAAAGACTTAGCACAGCCCCAATTCTGAAGACGCCAAATTGGAACAAGCCTTTTCATATTCATGTTGATGCTTCTAACTACGCACTAGGATGTATCTTAGCCCAACCAGCCGATGAAGGAAAATTAGATCATCCAATTGCCTACACAAGCAAACAACTAAATCAAGCTGAAAGGAATTATACCACTATCGAGCGAGAAGGATTAGGAATGGTCTATGCAGTGAAGAAATTTAGACACTATCTCTTAGCCAACAAGTTCAAGTTCTTCATAGACCATCAGGCTTTACTGTACTTAGTCAATAAACCTTGTAACACTGGAAGATTAGTAAGATGGTTCTTACTATTAATGGAGTTCGACTTTGAAGTGATAATGAAAAAGGGGAACACCCATGTAAGAGCGGATCATCTTTCAAGGTTAACACACGGAGAACCACCAACCGGAGTACCCGATGATCTGCCAGATACTTATTTTTTCAATCTAGAATTTTGTCCAAAGTGGGCAGAGAAATTAATTCCTATACTCACCCATGGCCCACAACATTCAATCAATAAGGATAGCAGAAAGGAAATTCTCCAAGCAAGAAACTTGCATATTATCGCAGGAAGTGTGTATTATAAGGAACCCAATGGAGTTTTGCTAAGATGTGTTGAGGAGGACGAACAAACGAAGCTAATTGAACAAGCACATGTGAACAAATGGAGAATACACCAAGCAACTCATGGAACCATCAAAGAATTAAAGAGATTAGGAGTATACTGGCCTGACATGCCCAAGGATGTCCATGACTACGTGAGTAATTGTGCAGAATGCCAGGAGACAATCCCAGAGGATCATACGTCCATACCCTTCTCAACGATAGCACCCAATTGGAGCAAAACATTAGTGAAATTCCTAAAGACAAGAGAACATGAGGAAGGAGTTAGCTTGGCTAGAAAACGATCCCTAGAGGAGATGAGCCAGGATTATGTTCTCATAGGAAGAAACTTGTTTAGAAGAGGAAAAGACAACCAATTACAATTATGTATTCATGAAGGAGAGTATTTACCCATATTAGAGATGGCGCACGCAGGTGCAGCAGGAGGTCATTTTTCCGCTGAAAGGACTGTAAAAATGGTCCTTTTCGCAGGCTTGTGGTGGCCAACTTTACATATGGATGCCCAAACATATGTACGAAGTTGTGAGACATGCCAGAGAGCTAAATACCCAATTAGGAGAGATGACATGCCATTGAGACATATGGTGTGTGCAAGAGCATTCTCCAAATGGGGTATTGACTTCATAGGTCCCATCAACCCACCAGCCAAAGGATCACAGCTGAGTACATCATAGTAGCCACAGATTAGTTGACCAAATGGGTAGAAGCAAAAGCTACGAGAAAGAACGATGCTCAAACCACTACTAAGTTCCTTTTTGAGCATATATTCACCCGTTTCGGATTACCAATTGAGATTGTGAGTGACCGAGGAACGCACTTCCTTAATGAAGTAATAGAGTCGCTAATGAATGAGTTTTTAGTGATTCACAAAAAATCAGCCCCATACCATCCCCAAGCCAATGGTCAAGCAAAAAGTTCCACCAAGCTATTATGTACAATATTGAAAAAGATTGTCAATAATGGGAGGTCTGACTGGGACAAACAATTGCATCACGCAATTTGGGCCTTCCGAGTAGCATACAAGACTGCCATTGGAACTACCCCATTCAATTTAGTGTACGGGCAGAATGCAATTTTGCCAATTGATTTTTTAATCCCAACATTGAGAGTAGCCCAATAGTATGAATGGAATCGACATGAGTTATCCCAACAACTAGACCAAATCAAGAAGTTACATGAAACTAGGTTACAAGCAGTAGCAGGAATCTACGCAGTCAAGAGAAGACAAAAGGCATATTACGACGCTCACATAAAGGACAAAGGACTTAAAGAAGGAGACCTAGTCCTAGTTTACACCTTAAAGCAACATGCCAAGAAGTTACAAAAGCACGGATATGGACCTTTGATAATCAATAGGATCTCGACGAGTGGAGCAGTTAATCTGGCCACTCTAGATGGAGACATTCTTCCTAACTACAGAAGTGGATGTAGAGTTAAACGGTTCATGGAGCCATTGACGGATCAAATGCTAGCACGACTAGTAGGCGCCCAAAATAGGAAGAAAGAAGAAGAACGGATTAGAGAAAAGGCTCGACAAGAAGCCCTAGAACGCATCAAGAAAAGGAAAGAATGGATTAGGCAAAGAGGTGAACGCTATCTCCAAGGAGAAGAACCTATCCCTATGGCCAACTACCGAGTCCATAAATCTGAAACGACGAAGTCGTACATGTCACAGCATTACTTAAACCTAGGGATTGGCAAAACAGAATTCAAATTGATAAATGCCTTGATAGACTTAGGAGCAGGACTTAGTTGCATACGTAATACGGTCAAGATCTGCAAATGATTATGAGTCCCACAAAATCCCAATTGAGAGGAATTGGAGGTCAAACCCTAGAATGCATTGGAACAACGATAGTATCCCTCCACCTAGGAAATTCTTCCATGGAACAAAGAGCTTTAGTGTGCAGAGATGAAGATTTAATAGAACATTTGATCCTAGGACAGGATTGGATTATTGAGAATGAAGTAAGCATCAACCTAGATCAAGGCTATATTTCCGCAAAGATAGGGCACAAGGAAATTTTTAGTCTATTAGGAGAGAAGCACTTACTACAACCAAAAGCCATCGAGAGTTCAAGGAGATCCAAAGAAAAACTAATGAAACATGATCCCAGTCCCACCACCTCAGAAACCAAGCTAGGAGAATTAGAAAGTTCAAACCCTAAAATTTCCGAAGAAGAAGGGAAATCACTCCATTCAGTTGAAGAGCAGCCAGACACTCAGGAAACCAACTCTCATGTTGCTTCTCACCCAGACAAAGGACCACCAATAAGGAATCCAACACTCAGATACTTACATCAAGGAACGGTCAAATACAAATGGGTACACAAGGATCAGGTGCAGAAAGAGAAGACGTCAGCATCAACTCATAAGGAGAAAATAGAAATCAAAAAGCCAGTTTCACTAAAGTCCCAACCAAAAGGACTCTTGCAAGTATGGCTTCCCAAGCCTTTGATTGAAGCTCAAAAAGTACGACATCAGATATGGATTCCCAAGAAGATAATACACGCAGCCAAACCAGAGATAAGCACTCAAGAGGATGCATTACATCAGAATAGGCGAATGACAAAGCCAAAACAGATTAGTCCTAAAAACAGGAAGAGAAACACCTATATCACTAGGACACTGGAGGAAACAAAGAAAACATATGAAGCCCGAGGAATCAAGGAAAGAAAAAGACCTACCCAAGCACCCACGAAATGGCTTTGGAAACCCAAGCGACTGCAAGGAGTGGACCATCGAAACAATGGATATGCCAATTTCACTCATGAAGTATCAGATGCACCTAAAGAATGCATAGTAGGGCCACATTACAAGGCCACGCATTCGGCACATGATGTACCTGATAAAATTAATGGTGCACATTCTCCAATGGAGATTATATCATAGCTTCAACTCTCTTATGAATGGACATACTATGTACATAAATAAATGCTTCGGCTACAATAACATTTGCTTTCTTTCAGGAAAATAAATAAAGAAGATGTGATAAGAGATCTCACCTATGGAACCATGGGAAACGGAGTGATGAAACGACAACAACTCACTACAATGCACAATACAAGTTGCTATACTTTCCATTGAACCTAATGCACTTTTCCTTACAAGTGCAGATGGCTTCTGAAGATTCTGAAGCAACAGTACAAGAGGAGGTATTGGAATTTCCACTCCAGAGTATCACCAAAGCAAAAGGACATTGGTTCAGAGAAGATCAACCGGCTGGAGAGTATCTCTTCCTGGCAACGATAAAAATCATGGATACCGATCATCAATTTCCAATCATGTCCCAAGACTTCAGAGTGTTGCATGGGCTCCCGTCTACAATAGACATCATGAAGAAAGCGGGCATACATAAATATTTTGAACTGCCAATCTATAAGACCGACTTCCAAAGATGCACACAGGTCATGAACGCATTACAGCCGTCACTGCATGATCCATTGGTGCCTGAAGCTAAAGTGATGGATAAAGTCGGTGAATGGGTAGTCATCCAATTTACGCATGACTTGATTAAAGAAGCTTTTGGATGGGAAAAAGACGGAACAACGGTAGTGAAAGAAGAGAGTCGAGGCGCAAAAACACGAACATTCCTGGATATCAACAGAATTGACATAGAGGAGGAAGTAAGGCTTATTCACCAGCACTTCTGCTTTCCAAATATGCATCGGTACACGACCCCTCAAAAGATTATTGTTCAATTGCTCTCACACGCCACCAAGCAGATTGGCAATCAGATTAACCTGACTCCTTATATCCAAGAAAGGTTATTAGAAGCAAAAAAGCAATGGAATAATAAGAAGTTCCTCAATGGCTTTGCTCTGACAATATTGATTTACCACGCTTTAGGTATTAGAGAGCATCTGCAAGAAATGCCATCAGCAACGGCCATGGCCAAATATGCCAAGTCGCCACTGTTCCTAAAAAGAAAAGAGGAGTCAAGATTGTGGAAGAGGCAGAAACTAGCTCTCAACCCAGAATGAGAGGCACAAAGAGACTCAGGGAAGTCAAGCAAGTAGAAGAGGAAGTTCCAGCCACGAAAAGAATACACGTGCTTCCAAAAACAAGAATTGAAGAGCACAGGCCGCTCACAGAGGAAGATTTAACTCAAGCCCTCGAGGATACACATCAATATATAGAAGGGCAAGTCAATTTGCCAGTACAAGGGCATCATTATCAGCAAGCCCACCAAGAGATGGAAGCAAAAAAGAAGCTAACAAAAGTACACCGCTACAAGGAAATAGGGTTGGACAATTCAATCTCATCTTCAGATATACAAGAAGAACCCGACAACTCATTGTTGAATATGGATATTCAAATTGAATCCAAGGATGATGGACGATGGGTAGAATTGAATGCAGTAAATTACAATGAAGAAGAGGACATCAAAATGGATAACAACTCTACCCGCCAAGAGTTGAACACCGAAGGCATAGAAGCCAAAAATGAAGGAACGCATGAAATTCAACTTAATGAAAGTTCCACTATTCATATCAGGGAGGCACCGCTTTTAAGGGAAGATTCACTCAAGATACCAATGAAAGAGCCTCAAGACGAGACAGTAGAAGAAGAGGATTGTGGCATAACCCTCCCCCATGGATGGCACATTTCAAGGGGGTGCAAAGAAAGTTCTTGAATTGAAGGAAGAAGACAAAGAACCACAAATACAATTACAAATTCGACAACCCCACAATGAAACCGTCCATGTGGAGCAGGGAAAAGATGTGCAAACCGGCGAAGCTCCGAGCATACCAAGGACATGGTTGAATGTCGACATCGCTCAACTCAAGCCTGTCGTACAAGATATGATCAGAACCGCACTGGACACACAACAATTAATGATTGAGGCTGATGAAGATTATGATCAAGCGATGCAAGACAAGAATGAACTTCAACAAATTAGTAAGAATCTTTTTACTAAGTTAAAGACAGCAGAGGAACAGATCTTAAAGAAAGAAAATGAAGTTCAAGAAGTCAAAACGTAGTACAAAATTCTAGAGATGGAGAATGCCAGATTGAAAGAACAACTTCAGGAACTCACAAAGAAATATGAAGCTAACGAGGCTGAGAAAGCACGAATGAACGCCAAGAGCAAAATACTGGAATCACAGATCAAGGTATACATGGAGGAGGTAGAAAACCTAAGGAACTGAAACAAGGAGCTCATGACAACTCTTCTAAGTGATCATCCAGTTGCAACTCAGGGAAGCCTAGCGAAGGATATCAAAGAATTGGAAGAAAAACTAGCTAAGTATGAAGATCAGCTAAAAAAGGAGTAGGCAACCATTTCAGAATGGGAAAAGAGGTACATGGAAGACACCGCTGCTCTTAGAACCCAATGGAAGAAAGCGGAAAATAGATACCTACTGCATTGTAAAGAAGATATAGATCAACTCGCAATAGTGGCCGAGGAAATCCAAAAGAATAAACAATTTTGTAGGCACAGGAAGAAATTAAGCTAAAGAAAGAAATGATAAAGCAACTATAGGATCAACTAGCCCACAAGGACATTGAGGGGACACCAGTAGTTCCAAAATCCGCAGAGGCTACTGAGGAGACTGAGGTACGTCCTCTCTCTCCCCCCTTGTATCATTCGCCAGTAAGGGAGGAACAGGAGGTCCAAATTGAAGATAATACTCGGGACATTGCAGAACTGAGCCGATCGGAAAGGGCACTACTGGTGTCCCAGCTTATTGCTGAATTTGAAGATCAAATAATACAAATCATGAAGGAAGCTCAAATAGAGAGCAAAAACTTGGACCAAATTTTGAAGCCATTCAGTGTACCATATGGACTACTTAAAGAACAAACACAACAATATATAAAGATGACAACAAATAAAGAACCTGACAGAAACCTCCAGTTCAACAAAGATACTTTCAATTACACTCAAGAGGAATTCGAGAGGGCTGATCCTATCTGGAGGAGGAAGCTTTTGGAAAAGAATCCTACACTGCGGGTACAGTGGGAAGCATCACCATATGTGCTTCAGGTGAACCCATCTTTTTGCCCAGTTCCCCGCAGACGCTCCTGGTCACAATTTTGGGAAGGACAGCGCCAGGGAAGCATCAATAATCAATGGCTGAATTACCCATTGTTACCTAGTCCGCCTCATAATTACCTACCAACGGAAGAATATATGGTAAAAACAATGGAATTATGGATTGCCAAATACGCTACAGTCCCGGACTTAGCAGTTAAAATGACAAATAAGATATTCAGTATGCTACTCACTGTAATTAAAGTCTTCCAACATGCAAAATATACTTTTTTGAACTTCATCGGCATTACACAAGGCTCAAAAGCACTCATTTTTTATCTATCTACTATTCCGAGCCGCTTAAACACTTATGGCGTACTATTCTCGACTTATGTTTTTGCCGTCCACATACATGCAGACATTTGAAGAAGCATTTTTCATCGGCTTCTTCGAAATAGACTCAGAAATTTTTGTTAAAATGACTTCGAACCTTAATGCACGTATGGTGGCTTATGAGACAAGCTTTTTCACGGATCATAGACAAGCTCCAGAGGATGGCGTGAAGTCAGCACTGTGGAAGGAATTTATGATATGTCACGCTAATTTGCTAAACCAACGAGAGCAAGCAGCCATCCAGACCTATACACATCGCTACAAACAGCCTGTCGAGGATGATAGAGTTCAGGAGGAGGGACGTGTGGAAGGTGAATCAATCAAGAAAAGAAGAAGAAGAAGATCAAAGTTGAAAACGGCTCAATAAAGAACGAAGATCATAATACAGAAGAACCACCCTCTACCCAAAGCCCCACAGGGGCATGCATTAGGCAACAACGCGAATCATCCAGGTCCTGAGGATTGCAATTAAAGATCAATCAGAACCACGACATTTCATGGGAAGGACGGACCAGGGCCAGGAACCATACATGAAGAAGTGCAAGATAATATTTGGCAGGTAATAATCCTTCTGCTGATGGCATGCATGGTCAACAAAGCAAACATGCTCAAAACAATACAACAGGGTCAGATGTGTGCAACCAGGACAAATCAGAAGACCAAAAGCTAGAAAGAGGTGACTAAGAACAACACATTCCTAGTCACTGGTGGCATGTGTGGTAGCCCGACTAAATGCAACAACCCAGATTTGTGATGTACGGGATATCAAGGGGAAAACAGAAGCAAAGGACTTACATCGGATAAAATAAAAAATTCTCTGACAGTCCTTGTTACCGCTTCGACCGCTGGGTGCGTGCATTCAGACCTCTTAAACAAGCTGAAGACAAGAAGTAAAGCCTGTCAAGGGACGACAGAGACAAAGAGGGAGAGAGTGTTGCAGAGTAAAGAAGCACAAGAGAAGAGCCCCAAAATTTTCAAATTAATGGGCATAATTTTTCTTCTTCGAGGTCTTAGAGAATTCCCTCAAAGCCATGTAAATGCACTAGAGGAGTCCTCTAGTTGCATAATCCCAACTTGTAAAATATCCCTTGTAAATTAGTAGGAAATTCACTTTTTTGGAATAAAGTGCCGGTCTCTGGTATGAAAGGACAAAAACTTAGGGCACATGTATATAAGTCACTTTGTGACTCTTTGTAGGGACTTTTTTGCTATTGTGAACAAGGAGAGCTTTGAAATCTCGAATTTGCCTCTTTCGTGCAGATTTTCATCTTCTCTTTGATCTTGTATGTATGTGTAATGCTTGGAATGTGTGTATAGGACTGTTGTCTATCCCTCCCCACTGTTTTTGAGCTACTGTAGTGTGTGTGTGAGCTTGTAGGAGTTGTGGCGTGAGTGTGGGTGTTTTCCACATTCACTATTTTGGTCATAAATTGAAGCAGAGTTGTCAGAATCAAAAGAGAGCACTTTCAATAGATGCGTCTTGTCGAGAGCTTCGAAACGAGTACCCTATTAACTATATTCGGCGCTTGGAGCTGGGAGAAATCCTTGATTTACTGAAAACTGCTCTAAGAGGTATTGCGGCAGACACTTTCAGTCTTTCAGTGAGTTTGAGAGGTGGATTAGTCTTTTCTCATGCATATCAGCTGAACCACTTCATTTCCATCATGTGTGCACATGTCTTCATACACTTGGTTAGGTCGTTTGATCGGATTGACATATAAGCGTGTGTCAATTTCCCACTATACACACTTGTGTTGCAAATGAGGTTTAGTCTCTTTGGCACAAGTCCTTGAGTCTTCTAGACTTAAGTACACACATACATACTGGCATGCATACATGCATGCGTTCACACACATGCATATGTCACACACACATACATGCACATACATACATACACATCACACACATGCATACATACAAACATGCATACACACATATCATGCATACATACATGCATGCATATACACATGCATGCATAAACAAATACATGCACATATATACACACACATGCATACATACATACATACACACATGCATACATAGATGCATACATACATGCATGCACGCACAAATGTATATATACATACACTCACATACACATGCATGCACATACATACATACACATCACACACAAATTCATAAATACACACATTCACATCACACACACACACAGACACACACACACACACACACACACACACACACACACATATATATATATATATATATATATATATATATATATATATATATATATATATATATATATATATATATATATATATATATATATATATATATATATATATATAGATTTTTAATCCATTTTGCTTTATATATACATATACTATGGGTGCTAGTAGAGAGTGCAAGGTGAAACTTACTCTCATAAAGAATCTTATGAGAGGATAAGTTTTGTCTAATTCCTTAGGGGTTGTAATGCACGAGTATGAAGACATGCCCAATGAGCAATTAATAAGAGGAAGGTTCCTCTATAGATCCATTTGCTAGAGGAAACTCTTTTGCTCAAAGGTATGTTATCTTATTATAATTTATTGTTTTTAATAAAATTATAACATAAATGTTTTTAATCATTTCAATTTGTTTATTTTTAGGACACCTATACCACCTCCAACTTGAGAGAGCAGAATAGAGGTAACTATGTGCACATTCATAGGTAGCTTAGGGCTGGAGTGTGATATGTCTCCTAATGGAAGCATAATATACATCAGATATGACTTAGAGCTCAAAAAAAGAAGGAGAGCTCTATGTGATTCTTACCTCAGATTTGTTTACTTGAAATGGGTATAAGTATAAATTTTGCATACCAATTGAAATATATTTTTTATGTTTTACTTATATGAGCTTTTTTTAGTGAATTTGATGAGAGGGACAAAAACATATATATTATTTCATTAGAGTCGGAATTTGGCACTAGCTCATCTCACAAATGATGCGTAAAAGAGATGTGGATACTTATGTCACATCATTGTGACAATGCATAGTAAGCATATATTCTATTTGTTATATATATATATATATATATATATATATATATATATATATATATATATATATATATATATATATATATATATATATATATATATATATATATATATATATATATATATATCTATATATATATATATATATATATATATATATATATATATGTGTGTGTGTGTGTGTGTGTGTGTGTGTGTGTGTGTGTGTGTATATATATACACACATACATACACACACACACACACACACACACACACACATATATATATATATATATATATATATATATATATATATATATATATATATATATACATATACATATACATATACATATACATATACATATACATATACATATACATATACATATACATATACATATACATATACATATACATATACATATACATATACATATACATATACATATACATATACATATACATATACATATACATATACATATACATATACATATACATATACATATACATATACATATACATATACATATACATATACATATACATATACATATACATATACATATACATATACATATACATATGCATATGCATACACATATACATACGTACAAATATATAGGAAAAGTGTAACAAATTAAACTATTAAGACCACCACCTGCCAGAGAGATGACTCTCGTCCCAACCTTATGCCTCTATATATAGCTACTCAAATCAATGAGGATCATAATACACATATGCATACATACACATCATGAAAATATACATACATATATACCAAACACACATGTATATACATACACATCACACATGCATGCATACATATACATACATACATACATACATACATACATACATACATATACATACATGCACATTTCTAAGCCCATGCGGATACACAAATATATCAAACACACATGCAGCTACATACACATCACACACATATGCACATGCTTACACACATATGCATGCATATATCACACACATACACACACATACATACACATCAAACACACATGTATGCATATTAACACATGCATACATATACACAAACGTATACACATACATATACATATGGATATATGCATACATACACATGCATATATCACACACATCCATATACATAGGCATATTTCACACACATGCATGTTAATGCATATACACATGCACAAAAACATGCATACACACATGGGAGAGATTTTTTTCCTAAAAAATAAAGATATATACAAAATTATAGGCATACCCCTAGGCTTCATGTTCTAATTTAAACTAACATGTTTTTATCTGTGTGGTGGGATTCACTTCGTATTCCTGTTGAGGAGAGGGAAATGTACTATGTGATACCCATCAAAATGATTCAAAATACCATTTAGCTTTGCAGTAGATAAACTTATATGCATTTCTAGGTATCTTAAATGCATGGACTACTTGTCATATTGGGCTTGAAAATCCTATGTCCAATGTTGAAGAAAGTGTGCCATTTACTTTTGGTGCACTAGTGGTAGGTGTACTCGCCACTCGAGTTATGTCTCTCTAAACTCAAGGTAACAATCATTAAGTCGAGTTAGAAATCTCTAGAGATCTTTGGGAAAACTTAAGTCTAGTTTTGAGATATTTGTTCATTCATATGAGTGACCAAATAGTATTGGATTTCAAATCTCTTAGAACGATCAAACATTCAAATCATAAAATTTACTTTATAGTATCCATGCCTCCTTGGGAGAGATTTTTTTCCTATAAAATAAAGCTATTTACAAAACTTTAGGCATACCCCCAAGCCTCATGTTCTAAACTACAAGAATGAATTTCATCTCTATGGTGGGATTCACTTCTTATTCCAATTCAATAGAGAGGAATCTACTATCTGATCTAGTCATGTATTTTCATTATTACTGTCATTTTGGTAAAACATCAATGTAGTCTCATCTTCATTAATTTATTGATTTCTATCATTTCTTCTAATGTTAAATAAGCTACATCATCTATTGATGGATTAATATCAATTTCTAGTAGTTCCTCTTCATCATTTGCAGAATCAACATGTAGAGTATTATTGTTCTCATCAAGTAGATTATTATTGTTGTCATGCAAAATTATTCTAACTTCTCTCTGAGATGCAAATAAATCAATACTTGAAGATGAATCATCAACATGAATTTCTTCAATCTCTCTAATAGCAAAGTTATCAAACAATGATCGTCCTCTAGGTTGAACATGAATGACTTGCCACCAAGGATGAGCATCTGGGTTTTTATAAATAAATGCTTGCTCAATATGCCTAAGAAGAATATACAATTCTTTTATTAATTGCATTATTTTTGAAAAAGCAATTTCCCAAAACCCAAGTTATTCCCTATAAAAGAAAAACCTAAATTATTATGTGCTTAAAACAATAATAAACTATATTAGAAAAAATATAAACTATGCTTACCCATTTGAAGATATAAAATGATGTTTCATAAATACCAACAATGGTCCCTACGTAACCAAGTTCACTATCTATAAGGTTCATATATTTTGAACTAGCATGTGACAATTGCTTGAAAGAAGCAAACGTGCTAGAATCCTCTGTTTTATGCAAAGAATAAATAACTTTGATTATGATATGTTATCCATAAGCCCAAATATTTGTGTACATTTGGGCATGTGATAACAAATAAATTTGCTAGAAGATAAACAAATATAAATATATGTTCAACAATAGAATATAAATAGAAAAAAGTTACCTTTCTTTCACAACTTATCATTAAATCCTTCTGCTCATTTAAGATTGGCTCATTATTTGCATTGGCTTGTTGCATACGAGTATATAGCCAATCCTTGAAAGAAGATATATATGTATTCTCATTGCTATCGAATTACATCTATATCTTTTGTTTCTCTATCTTCTACTTTGGAGATTTTCGTATTCATACTCATTAACGAATGCTTGCATGCATTTTCTATTATATGCAATAAAATTAGAAATATCACTTTTTTTTTTGCATTGTAAATTTAAATGGAACTCTCTTACATGATAATAGCTCATCTGTCAATTTTGAAAGACTCTTTAGTCCATGCATGTGGAAATTCTTCATCAACTTTCAAGGTATTCACTGACACGGTACACACAATCCTCAAGCATCCATCCCTTCGCCATGGATCCTTCTCGTTTTGCTCTTTGTTGCACATAACCTTTCAATATGCCCATAATTTTCTCAATCAAAAACATCCATCAAGTGCTTAAAACTCCTACAATATGTATTTCATCCACAAAATGAATCAATAAATAAACCTGAATATCAAAAGATGATGTTGGAAGCTCTCTTCATCAGACATAGTAGCTCCCTATATTCACATTTCTTTTGTCAGATTGAGTTTTTCAATCTCTTTTGATGTAATCCACCTATTATCAATCACAAATAACATTATAAAAAAATACTTTTTACTAAAAGGATATCAAATAATCTAATATATTAAAAATAGAAAGCATGATAATTACCTTATAAGTGATCCAAAATGATAGATTACATCTTGTACTCATTTTGTTGCACATACATCAATAACAAGAGGTAGAATGTACTTTAGAAAGTTATGACAATGATGTATCTTTAGCCCACATAAGCTCCTATTATCCAAAGTAAACATGTTTTGGAAAGATGCTCCATATCTTGTAGGTGTGCGAATTGAATGAATCATGTTCTTGGTAGTTTGCATCTTTTTTGTTGTAAGTAACCAAGGAGCAGGTTCATAGATTGTTTTGTATGGATTTTTATCATAAATTGGCCATAGCTTTCGAGTTTTGATCTATTAAATCATTTGTTGATGTTGTTGTGCCTTTTAATCAAACAAGATGTTCCCATAATGAAAAACCAACATTCTTGAATATATGCATATGATCAAGAAGATGATAGATCCTTAACTTTCTCCAATATTCCAAAGAATCCCACATTGACATATTTAGTGCTAGTGATGGTTTTCCCTTTTATCTAATCTTCACATTCTCGTCACCTTCATCCTCACTAAAGATTTTCAATTGTGGATCTGTAAGAGGTCCTTTTTTCCATTTCAAATACCAATCCATAGTTTTCATTGGTTTTAGACACTCGCTAATTTCAATCTTTCCATTAAAATGTATTGCTTCTCTTTTGCATCATACTGGATGACATCATAAAACAATCATGGATGTTGAAAAAAAATATTTTTGTTGAGATTCTTACTATAAATTGATCTCAATTAATCACCGCAGTAAAGACAAACTTTATACCCCTTAGTAGATATTCTTGCATGCATGGAAACCACAAAATTATAATAAGCTTAACTTACATAAGAATGTATATATATTAAATAAAAAATTACATCATTACCAAATATCCTAAAAAATTATGTATAGTCCAAGCCACAATTCCACGAACCATAATTTGTTTTTGATCAATGCTTTTTGATACATCAATGAATTTAGTACCTCTACATAACTCTTGGAGATCGTTGACGAGAGGAGCAAGGTATACATTCATGTCTTTAATTTATCCTTGGATTAAAAGTGACAACATTAAATGTTCTTTTTTAATGCTAAGGTATGGTAGAAGATTATAGTTGATGACTACTATTGGCCATGTGGACCATTTGCTATATTTCATTTGAAAATGGATTAACCCCATCTTATGTAGCACATAACTTTAGATTGTGTGGCTCTTATGCAAAATCAAGCCATCTAGAATCAATGTGCTGAAAAGCTGCACTATATGCTAGAATTCTCATTACTTCATGAATAGTTTTATGATCAAATCACCATGAGCTTTGATAATTCTAGGATTTGAAACATATGCTTAATTCGTGGAGGCAATGCAAAATGTCTCAATACCTTCTTTGGGATTTTAACTTCTTTTTCCTTATATTGAGGAGATTGACATTTTGGACATGTCAAAGAGTCAGCATATTTACCTCTATGTAGAAAATAATTTTTAGGACATGCATGTAAAAAATGATAATCTATACCAAGATTGTTGATCATCTTCTTCATTTCATCATGTGATGTAGGAAGAATATTGTTGCTTGGTAAAAAACTTTCAAATAGTAATATGCAAGTTCATGAAAGAAAATATTATGTATATACACACACATGCACACACACACACACACACACACACACACACACACACACACATATATATATATATATATATATATATATATATATATATATATATATATATATATATATATATATATATATATATATATATATATATATATATATATATGTATATATATATATACACACACACACACACATATAAATATATATATATATATATGTGTGTGTGTGTGTGTGTATGTGTGTGTGTGTGCATATTTGTATGTGTATGTATGTATGAATGTGTATTAGTATATGTGTGTGTATGTATGTGTGTGTGTGTATATGTGTATGTGTGTGTTTATATGTGTATGTGTATGTGTATGTGTATGCATATGTGTATGTATATGTGTGTGTATGTGTATGTGTATGTGTGTGTATCTGTATGTGTGTGTGCATGTGTGTGTATGTGTATGTGCGTATGTGTGTATGTGTGTGCATGTGTGTGTGCGTGTGTATGTGTATGTGTTTATGTGTGTATGCTTGTATGTGTATGTGTGTATGTGCATGCATCAGTGTATCTGTGTATGTGTGTATATGTGTATGCATGTATGTCTGTGTATGTGTGTATGTATGTATGTATGTATGTGTATGTGTATGTATGTATGTATGGATGTGTATGTATGTGTGTGTGGTTGTATATGTGTGTGTGTATATACGTGTATGTGTTTGTATGTGTCTGTATGTGTGTGTGTGAATGTGTGTGTATGTGTGTATGTATATGTGTATGTATGTGTATGTGTATGTGTGTGTATGTATATGGGTGTGTATGTTTGTGCATGTATATATGTATATATGTGTGTGTATGTGTATGTGTATGTGTGTGTATGTGTATGTGCGTATGTGTGTATATATGTATGCGTGTATGTGTATGCATGTGTATGTGCATGTATGCGTGTATGCATGTGTATGTGTATATGTGTGTATTTGTGTATGCATGTATGTGTGTGTATGTGTGTATGTATGTATGTGTATGCATGTATGCATGTGTGTGTATTTATATGAATAGAAAGAAAAATAAACAATATACCTTAATATTGTGAAAACAGATACATTACTCCATCCAAAACAATTTTGAAGTTTGAGAATAAGTAAACTTGCACTTAGTTGTGTCAAACAACTTCCTTCATAGATGTGCTTTAGACATTCTTCTTGAAGATATTTTTAATTTTTAGAAATATCAACTCTTTCATTTCCATTTTGATACCAATCCTCAATAAAATATGTCATGCCATCATCATCATCGCACGAATCTTATAGTTTGTCTTCTTTTGAATATAGTTTTTTCAATCTTGCATATTCTAAATGACCACTTTGCATAGCCTCCTCATGGATGGTTCTAATAAATGAGGTTTTATTGGCAACTCGGAATGGTGTGGTGGAAGATCATCAATATCATACACATGAATCTACATACATAAATGAAAATCATTAGTACTCCATACATGAATGAAAAATAAATTTAAAACACAAATTTAAATATGCCAGTATAGAAATTATCAAATTTAAATTTGATTGAAAGAGTTTGACAAAGACTTAATATTTATTAGTGTCTATTGTTAATTGTATATAATCCATACTAATAAATAAGTATCATTCTTCAACAAGAGTTTTTATTAATTAGAGCTTTCATTGAAACACAAATATATGTTTACAAATGATCATGGAATCTGTATAGAGATATTCAACGTAAACAAGTAATGGATACTAAGGGAGCACAACATCACCTAAATATTGTACATCTCATTCAAAGTAAGTTCCTGGCGGTAATACATGGTGCGGCTAGCTCTAAGTGTTGTACACTCATCCCTCCACCCATGGCTAGCTCCTCCTCCTATATGCAGTTTTTAATTCAAGAGAATGTAAACCTGTGTTGGTTTTCCTTGCAGATAGGTGGATAGAAAGTTTTTGTTCGATCTAGGTTCTTGTTCTCACCTTAGCTTTTATCACTTTGGCCTTATTTTCATAGATTTTAACATGGGGAAACGGTGATGTGGACATGAGGAATGTGACTCCGAGTCTAGAGCTCTTGGTTTCTAATGCTCACTAAAAGGTGCTCTTGGAGCTCTAAAAGGAATCGTCACACATATATATAAATAGGAACTATTGCATAAGTGATACACATAAAAAAAAGCAAGTTCTTGGCATATATTAGTGCCAAGAACTCAATCAAAGCAAGCTCCTAGCACTAATACATGGTAGCTAGCTCTAAGTGTTCCACACTCATCCCTCTAACCATAGCTAGCTCCTCCTCCTCTTGCATGCATTTTTTATTCAGAATATAAACTAGTGTTGGTTCTCCCTATATTTTCATCTAGAAGATGGGTAGACATAAAGTGTTCATTTGATGCAGGTTCTTATTATCACCGTAGCTTTTATCACTTTGTCCTTACTTTCATAGCTTCTAACATGGATAAATGGTTCATGTCTTCATGGAGGACATCAGGAATGTGCCTCTAGATCTAGAGATCTTGGTTTCTAATGCTCACTAAAAGGTGCTCTTGGAGGTCTAAAAGGAATTTTTGCATATATAACAAAAAGGGAGTTGTCGCATAAGCAATGCACATAAAAAAACAACAAACCCCTATGACATATTAGCACCAAGAACTTGCTTTTATTGATATGCACATAAGCTTGAATATGTAGATCTCAGTCAAAGGAAGTTCCTGGTGCTAATACATGGCGGCTAGCTCTAAGTATTCACACACATCCCTCCATCCATGGCTCGCTCCTTCTTCTCTTGCACACATTTTTTATTTTGGAGAATGTAAACTCATAGTTTTCCTTGCATTTTCATCTACATGATGAGTGGACATAAAGTGTTCATTCGATGCAGGTTCTTGTTCTCACCTTAGATTTTATCATTTTGGACTAACTTTCATAGCTTTTATTGCGGAGAAATGGTGTGTCTATGCCTCTATATGTGTGTATGTGTGTGTGTATGTGCATGTGCATGTGCATGTATGTATATTTGTCTGTGTATGGTTGCATGTGTATGTGTATGTGTATGTGCATGTTGATGTGTTTGTGCATGTTCATGTGCATGTGTATGTATATGTGTATGTGTGTGTATGTGCATGTGCATGTGTATGTATATGTGTATGTGTATGTTGATTCATAAAAACAAAAAATTTAAATGGTATAGAGATAATCAAAATTGTACTTACAATAAGTAGTCATATATTATTGCTTGTTGAACTTCTTCAATAACTTGTAATAGAGAGAGAGAGATAGAGAGATAGAGAGATAGAGAGATAGAGAGATAGAGAGATAGAGAGAGAGATAGAGAGATAGAAAGATAGAGAGATAGAGAGATAGAGAGATAGAGAGATAGAGAGATAGAGAGATAGAGAGATAGAGAGATAGAGAGATAGAGAGATAGAGAGATAGAGAGATAGAGAGATAGAGAGATAGAGAGATAGAGAGATAGAGAGATAGAGAGAGTGAGAGAGAGATAAAGAGAGAGAGAGAGAGAGAGAGAGAGAGAGAGAATTTGTTTGCTCTTTGATGAGTTACACATAGAATGAAAGTTGAAGAGCGATGCACTTTTTTTTTTAATGATAAAAAATAAGCATCACATAAGCAATGCTAAATTTGCACTGATTACTGGCATTGCATAAGCATGCTTGGAGCATGACATAAGCAAACTACAACATAAGCATTGCTTATGCAACATCATCACATATGCAATGCTAAAAAAGCATCACATATGCGATGGTGTCACATATACAATGGTGTTGCATATACAATGGTGTCACATAAGAAAAAAAAAATTAAATGTTGTTGACACCCTCATAATGAGCTTCGTTAATGGCCTTGTGTAAGCGATGCTAAGCACCTGAATCTATATGCAATAGAATGTGCAATCATGTAGTGATGAAATTGTGTCATGTCATTCATCCCTCTAGAGGTTCACTTCTTGTAGTGAATGCTTCCGAGACTACCTTCAACAAGTCCTCACACCATGGATATTATTCATAAAGGAATATTTTTGCACTTAAAATTATTCAACAACAAGTCCTTGAGACATGAGAAGACCAAGAAAGGATTCAACAATTGAACACTCAAGATATAATGAGAGAACTTAAAAGGAAAACCCAAGAGCTAAAGATCATAGTAAATCAATTTTCTTCAAGTATACCCATTGCAGGTAATATGAAGAAATGTTCAAATGTGATCATAGTAAGAATGGCCGATCAAAAAAACCCTTGGTGTGTTAGGCAAAAAAATATGTAATTTTAAGAAATCCCCTCCCTTCAAACATCATAGATTTTCTTCTTAGAAAATAACAAGATCAAAAGTAAATGGATTGTCCATGGGGGTGATGAAAACTTCATTAAACTTCTTTGTAACTCTCTCTAAATCTTAGGTTTTCTACCAAGTCCCAATCGTTATAGTAGTTGCACCATGTCATCATCCTAACACTGCTCTAAGGGATAAGGGGGATCCATGGGCAGTAAGCCCCCTCATTGTACAATTGTTTTTACCTCACTCACGAGTACAAAAGCTCCAAGAAAGTCACTTGTATTGAGAGAAAAGAATGAAGAAAGAAGCTCAAATTAGGATCATTTCACATTTATAAGCTAGTTTAAAAGGTCACCCTCTTCACATTGCAATGATCACCCTAGTTAAAATTAGGCCCTAACCCTCATTTGGTGTCTTATTCAAGTGTAGAAAAATCTGATAAAATTCTAGAGTATTACTTCACAAACTCGAGGACTCCTCGACATTTACGAAATTGGAGTATTTCACATGTGCAAGTGGTCAATTTGAAGGTGATTTGTGGGAAATTTGGTACCCCATTGGACCTTAGCTTTGGTTGGCACTTCCTATTGGTAGTAGATCCGATAGTGGCCATAGGCATCGACATAGAGGCAACATGTAAAAATGGGAGTGAAATGAGTTGGGGGATGCCAGACACTTTTATTTTTTCAAAGGAGATGTTTTTGCAATATGAGATTAAAAGTCATAACACTGATTGTCATCACTCTTGTAACATATGTACCATAGAACCCATTTTTGTATCAAGCAATTCCTTTTTGTGCAAGCGGAGGAAACCTCGAGCTTGAGGAACTTAGTTAGAACACTCGTCCAATTTTGATAACTTTTTGACTTCATTTGGACCCGCAAATGACCTCCAGAACCTATTTTTTAACTATGTCCTGAAATCAGACAAAATTAGTCTAGAAACTATACAAAGAGCTAGAGATGTGATTTTTTTGTGTGTGTGCATTCACATGCTTCTCACCATCACCTTCACTCCATCCATTCACGATCTTCATATCACTCTTATCTCTTCCATGGATTGACAATTAAGGAGGTGGAGCTTCTTGACATGGTGCTTATCCTTTTCTAGAACAAAACCAAATTCGGAGCCATTTTTGGGGATCGAGTTCCAGAACAAATGCTTGATGGTAAGAGTATAGTGAGAATTGGCATTAGAAGGAAATTAATTTCAGTATTTGTTGTTTTTTTTGCATTGTTTTTAGTGTTTTCACCTCCTCTAAACTCCCTTTTCATCCCCACATCATCTTCTCACATCCCAAAAGAAAATAAGAAAATTCATCATATTCATCTATTCACTCCATTTTGCTCATTTGTGCATGTGTGTGAGAGAGAGAGAGCTCTTGAACAAAAGTATGTGTTTGTGTTTTTGAGTTTTTATGCAGGAAAAGCACTCCAGTATAGTAGCAAGGCTGTTGACCTAAGTACCAACTTAGGGACTTGCGGAGAAAGAGACTATACCTCAATCCCCTCTCAAGTGCATATAGTGGGGATACACGCTTTTAATTATCAATCCAAAGAGTATGCAAACCTAGCCGAGTGTATGAGGACATGCAATCACGTGATGATCAATGCAAATGAACTACTCAAAGAGTGTAAACAAGGCAAAGACTTATCCAAACAAGCTTCAACTGTTGGTCATGGCGTCACGATACTTGGTGCAGCAGCCGTCAGTATTTTGGACTTTTCTCCCAGCTCCGAGCTCCAAATATAGGAAATAGCATATGCGTTTCGAAGCTCTCGAGAAGACGCATCCAATGGCAGTAGTTTCACTCAATTCTGACACTCCTACTTCAAGTTATGAGCAAAATACTGAGTCGCGGGAAATCTTTCCTACACTTCAGCACTTCCTACACTTCGCACACACCTTACCTACAGCAAATAAACACTTTCATGGATAAACAACACTCACAAGCACTCTTTCCAAGCAAGACACATGCATACAAGCTCACAGAGAAGAAGATATAGAGTGAAGAAGACACAAATTCGAATTTCTGTGCTCTCTATCCTCACAATGGCAAAAAGTCCTTTACAAAGAGTCACATTTGACTTATATACTTGTGCCCTAAAAATGGTCCTTTCACACAAGAGACCGGCACTTTATTTACTAAAAGACTAATTTCCTACTATTTTACATGGGTAAATCTCTAATCTTCTGTGGGGATGCATCTAGAGGACTCCTCTAGTGCATTTACAACGGAAATTATATTACAAGAATGGTTATGATACAAAAATATGATGTCCAAATCGGAAAAATTTTGGGGCCCATCTTTTTCTCTGCTTTGTGCTCTCTTTAGCTCTGCAACACTCTCCCCCTCTTCGTCTCTGTCGTCCCTT
The DNA here is from genome assembly GCA_020310875.1 of Ceratopteris richardii. Classification (NCBI taxonomy): domain Eukaryota; kingdom Viridiplantae; phylum Streptophyta; class Polypodiopsida; order Polypodiales; family Pteridaceae; genus Ceratopteris; species Ceratopteris richardii. Next base: position 185,826,842 of record CM035419.1, read on the forward strand.
GACAGGCTTTGCCTCTTGTCCTCGGTTTGTTGTCTGCACGCATCCAATGGTTGAAGAAGCAATAAGGACTGTTAGACAATTGGGTATCTTATCTGAGGTTTGTCCTTTGCTTCTGTTTTTGGCTTACTTTAAGAGTTCTGAATACACGCACCCAGTGGTCGAAGAAGCAATAAGGACCGTTAGAGAATTTGTTATTTTGTCCGATCTATGCCCTTTGCTTCTGTTTTTGCCCCTTGGTATTCCGTATACCACATATCTGGGTTGCTGTATTTAGTTGGGTTGCCACGCACGCCACCAGTGACCTATATCTTGCTTGTTGTTCTCTGATTTGTGCTGGTTGCAAACATGTGATCCCGTTGTATTGCTTTGAGCCTGTTTACTTTCTTCCACCGTGCAGGACCTGGATGATTCGCATTGTTGCCTGAAGCGTGCCCCTGCGGGGCTTCCTACAGAGATATGTCTTCAGATATTTCTTTTTAGTGAAGCTGCTTCTTTCGTTGTCTTCTTCTTTTCTTTCTTTTACTTGATTCTCCCTCAACACTGCCCCCCTCCTGGACTCTGTCGTCCCCGACAGGCTTTGATAAGCGACGGGCATATGTTTTATATACTTTTTGCTCTGTATCATTTAGCAGATTGGCTTCACGTATCATGAGTTGTTTCCATTGTTTTGCCTTCACACCGTCATTGGGTGGCTGTCTGTGATCTGCGAAGAAGCTAAGTTCATATGCCACTAATCTGGCATTTAAATTTGACGACATCTTCAAAAAAATTCTGAATCAATCTCAAAAAATCCTGTAAAGAATGCTTCTTCAAAAGTTTGCATATATACACTCGGCAAGAACATTAATCTGGAATAATACGCCATTATTGTGGGGCGGCTAGGCATAACTAATAGATCAAAAATGAGGATTTCTGTGCCCTGGTTAATGCCGATGAAATTCAAAAAAGTGTAGGCCGCATGCTTGAAGACTTTCAAAACTGTAAGTATCATGCTAAGTATTTTATTGGTCATTTTGACGGTTAAATCAGGGACCGTCGCATAATTTTGCAGCCAAAATTCGATGGTTTTAATCATATATTCTTCTGTTGGCAAGTAGTTATGTGGCGGGCTCGGAAGCATAGGATAATTCAGCCACTGTTTATGTATAGTGCCATTCTTTTGCATATCCGAAAATTCTCTGGTATCCCTTCTGCGTGGTATAGGACAAAATGAAGGGTTTACCTGTAATAAATAAGGTGCTGCTTGCCAATGTACCCGTAGTGTGGGATGTTTCTCCAAAAATTTTCTCCTCCAAATTGGTTGTGCAACTTCGAACTCTTCTTGGCTGTATGTGAATGTGTCTTGTGTAAAATTGAGCTGCTCATCGGGACTCTTCTTTGTGGTCTTCTTTATGTATCGTCTCGTTTTCTCTTTCAATAATCCGTATGGAATATTGAAAGGCTTCATTATCTTGTCCAGGTCTTTACCTTTGATTTTGGCCTCTTTCATTACCTTGATGACTTCATTTTCAAAATTCTCCGTCAATCGGGACACCACTAGTGCCCGTTCCTTCTGACTTATTTCTGTAGTGTACGGCATCGGATGATCATCATGTATATCTGCCATCTGCTCATGTATTGGAGAATTATAGATCGGGTGAGATGGAGGGCTTACCTCTACCACGTCAGTAGGATTTTCCTTTATTGGCTCTACTGGTGTCCCGATCGGTGCTTTCTCTTGTATTTGAGTCTTTAATTGTGCTATGCATTCATCTTTCTCTTGTACTTCTTGCATGGCTGCCCTGAGTGCATCTTTTGCTGCAAGTAACTCATTTCCGATTTCAACCACATTATCCATGTTTTCACTGTAGCTTGTTGCAAGTTTTCCATGTGCTGTATTTAACTGCTTTTTTAATTCATTGATTTCTTGACTGTGCGTCCGTTCTGATTCTTCTCTCCTTGCACGCTCTTGTCTCAGCAAATCTGCATGTTGTGCTATCTGCTCTCTTAATTCTCTTTCTTTGGTTTCTGAGGATTCCTGTTGCTCGATCGGTTGATCATATAATAATGATTTCATTAATTCTTTGTTTTTGCTTCTCAAGGTGTCATTCTCTTCCATGTATAATTTTAGCTGTGTCTCAAGCAAGGTACTTCTAGGCCTCATTCTTTCTTTGTCAACCTCGCTTGCATCATGTAATTTTTGTGATTTCACGAGCTGCTCTTGCAGTTGGTGATGCTGAATGATTAATGATTCATATTGCGTTTTTGTTTCAAGCAACTCATTGCTTTTGTCCGTTATCTCCTTTTGTGCCTGAATGAGCTGTGATGATAGTTGTTCGCTCATTATCTGGAATTGATTCTTTTCTCGCATTGCTCTATCATAGTCTGCATCTATGTCCATCATTTGTTGTTGTGTATCCATGGCTGTCTGAATCATTTGTTTTACTACAGGTTTCAGCTGAGCAACATCCACATTTAGCCATGTTTTTGGTACACTCGGTTCTTCTCCGGTTGTGACATCTTTGCCCTGTGTCACATGTAATGTAGTGTCATGGGGCTGCCTAATCTGAAGCTGGATCCTCTGCTCAGCCACCATGTTTTCTTGATTTCCTTGAGGTGTATCATCTGGCACCTCGATCACAATTTGTTCTTGGTTTTGTAGCTCCTCCGAATTCACGTTCACTGGAGTTTGGATTTCCTCTTTGATAGGTGGTTTTACATATGTAACACAGGTTGTATCTTCCTTGATGCTGATCTTTGTAGTGTCATTCAATTGAATGACATGCTCAGGTTCAATAGATTCTTCTACTCTCTTTTCCTTTTCTTGGTTGTCCGACGTCACTTCCACTTGATTAATTTCATTCCATTCTTCTTCTTGAGTTTCTGTTCTTATATCAGTATCCAGAGTATCTTTTTTAGGACTGGATTCCGTATTGGTACTAGAATCATCTATGCCCAGCTCTTTGTATCTTCCAGCTTGTTTAGGAATCTTCTTTGTACTCCGTTGTTGTTTCTCTTGACTTGCCTGTCTATAATGATGACCTTGAATATTCAAGTTTACCTGCCCTTGCATATACTGATGTGTCTCTGCGAGGGCAGCGGAAAGATCTCTCCTAGTAATAGGCATTTGAGCCGTCGTGATCTTCGGTAATAGATGTGTTCGCTTTGATTGCGGTGTAGCTTGGGCTTCCTCCTCTCGTAGACGCTTTGTACCCCTCATGGGTTTTTGTGAGCTGGTTCCAGCTACTTCAACCATAACAATTGCTTTCTTTTTCTTAGGGACTGTAGCGGATTTTGCATACTTGGCTAGCCCTTCTGATGTCGGCATCTCCCGTAAGCAATTTTTCATATCAAGGGCTTCATATATCAATAATGTTAATGCAGAACTGCCATTCAAAAACTTCTTCTGGCCCCATTTCTTCTGGGCTTCAAATAGTCTTTCTTGGACATACCCTGTCAGATTCACCTTGTTCCCAATTTGTCTCATGGCATGTGATAGTAGTTGTACTACGATCTTTTGTGGTGCCGTGTATCTGTGCATATTAGGGAAACAGAAATGCTGGTGCACAAGACGGACAGCGTCTTCGAGGTCTATTCTGTTAATCTCCACAAAGGATCTCTTCCTAGGATCATGACATTCCTCTTTGACACTAGTAATTCCTTCTTCATTCCATCCAAAAGCTTTATTGATCAGTTCATGAGTGAATTGGATGGTCTTCCATGTCCCTACTTTATCCAATATCCGTGCTTCTGGAACTAATATTTTTGTTGCAGCAGGTTGCAAGGTATTCATTACTTGTGCACACCTCTGAAAATCTGGAACATAGATTGGCAATTTGAGAAATGCCTCTAGGCCTGCCTGCTTCCATACATCTTCAATATGCGGTAAACCTTGGATTATGGTCTTGAAATCTTGAGACATAATAGGGAAGTAATGATCCTGTTGCTCTAGCACAATGGTGAGAACCACGTTAAGAAGCTTCACCTCCTTAATGTCAATCCGCGGAAGAGATCGGAGTGATATGAAGATCGTGAATGTGAGATGAAGTGAGAGTGAAGGTGAGAAACATAGAAATGCACACACACATACACACACACTACGAAGAGACAAGCAAGACACAATGGAAGGTGAGGAATCAACTCTATTACTCAAGAACACTATTACAAGTTCAAAATAGCTCTAAGCTCTTCTCTACTCCAACAAGCTAACCTCAAAAATGAGCTCTCTAGCTCTTTTTATAGTTTCTAGACTAGTTTTGACCGGTTTCACATCTAGTGACCGGCATAGTTAAAAATTAGGTCCTAGATGCTATTTGGAAGGGTAAACGATGTCTAAAAATAACAAAAATTGATACGCTTGTTCTACCTAAGCTCCTCAAGCTCGAGGACTCCTCGGCTTGCACAAAATGGAGCTATGGATTACAAAATGGGGTTTTCTATGTTACATATGTTACAATAGTGATAAAAATCGCTGTTGGAGGTTTTTGGAAAGTATTTGAAAACATAATTCTTTGAAAAATGATTCGACTGGCTCCCTGCTCTGTCGTTACATGCTTCCGTGTCGTCTGTGCCTCTGGCTGCTTCCAACACCCCCCTCCCTCTCGCTTCTGTCGTCCCTGACAGAACCTTGTTGTGAGGTTTGCCGGATATAGTTCTGTAGGAGGTCTTGAGCGAGGGTGTGCTCGGAGATACGAATGCCTCGGGCCAGATCTGCCTCGAGTTTCTCCTAGTCGATTGGTTGTGGTTCTTCCGGTGGCGGGAGTTGATAGTGTGTGGAATAGACCATTCGTTCACAGGCAAATAATTGTAATAAATGTGTAGGCCTGCTTATGAATACCTCTGAATGGTATTCCCAGAAGCCGGTTGTGAACATCTCTTCGAACGTCTGCTTGTAGCATGCCGGTAGGTACTTTATTCTGCAGTGCCAGGCATAACACACCCGTAGCGATGGCGTTGTACTCATATCATATACCAGGTCAAAATTGCCATGCTCAAAGCCCGGGGTGTTGACATGTGGTGCCTTGACGCGTCGGAAGACTTTAAAAATCATTTGCATCATGTCAAAGATTTTGACAGTCATATGCGCCGCTATATCATCCATATGCTTTAGTCTAGGGAGCCAGTGGCGAATTGTAGCCATCATGTAGCCTACAGTTGGTAACTCAATGGGTGGCTTAAAATAGGGGTAATTCAACCAGTCTTGGCACTGCTTATTGTTTTGTACCTTAATAGCAAAGGCAGTCCAGGAGCGGCGTCGTGGCACTGGTCCCCAACACGGGTTATACTTCAAATGCAAAGGTGCCTTTACCCATGTACTCATCATCTCTGGATACTGCTGTAGTAAATCTTTTCGCCACTCTAGTTGATAGATCCTTCCTTTCTGTGCATCTAGTGGCAAATCATCCGCCTCGAATTGAGTTGCATGCGATGGTTTCTTACCTGTCTCTTTATCAATGGCTAACTGGTATTCGGCCATTAACATGAAATACGGTTTATACTGTAGCTCGTGCCCAGATATGTATCGTCGCGGGGCCAAATGAGCAAAGAATGGAGACTGTAATATCTTTTCTTCTATCATCGCCATGGCATGTAGGTGTGCCTCTACTCTCGCTGAGTGCGTTGTTCCAAGTTCCTCAATAGTCTTCATCCACGCGGGGGTCGGAAGTTCGTACGTCATCTGACCTTCGGCCGTGACGCGTCCGCCTGGGATGGGTTGTGGCTCGTATGCTTCTTCAAATGTTTCCTCCACCGGGATGGTGACCGTTTCATCCTCAGCTGGAAGCTCAGATGGGGAATCTGGCCTTGGTGGCGCTTCATATACTGCAATCCTTGATTCAAGGGTCGATACCTGGGCCCGTAATGAGTTGAGTTCCTCTAGGAGGTCAGGAGAGGGGTCCACAAGTGCTGGTATGTCTTGGTGTGCCGGTTCTCGTAACTGGAGTAATTTGTGATCTTCTTTGAGTTTCTGTAACTCCTCGTTCATGCGGTCGTATTCATCTAGTAATCTTACATGATCGTCTAGCAGCATCCTCATCGAGTCTGAAGGAATGGCTTTGAACCTGCTAGGACTGAGCGGTTGGTCTGGGTGGTCGAGCGCTACTTCTAAGTTTTCTCGGTTCTGATCTTGTAAGCGCTGGTTTTCTTCCTTGGCGGCTGCTAGGTGTCTTCGTAGTAAGCCCATGTTTCGTGTTAGCGTTGCATTGCGGACTGTCAGGGCTCTTAATAAGTTATCCAGGTCAGCAGTGGCTTCCTTGGTCTTTTCTTCGCTTTCTAGTTCCAATTTTTGATAAGCCTCGCGTAGTTCCTGGTATCGGGTGTTCAGAGAGGCATTCTCAATAGACAATAAATTAAGCTGCGACTGTAAGTCATTGGTTGTCCTCTGCAGCTGCTGATAATTATCACCAAGAGATGTGAACTCATCTCTTACTTGCGTCATACACATGAACATCTGTCGGAATGCATTATCTACAGTGGGTGATAGTATTAATGGGGTGCTAAATGAAGATGCAGTTGGTGTAGATGCAACGGGAATGGGGAATGGGGGTGGGAAGGTGGATGATGTAGTGATTGTTGAAAATTGTGATGTGCCTAAAAATGTTTGTGCCGTGAGTGAAGTGAGTGATGGTGCAGTGGGTGGTGAGATGTCCATGTCAGTGGACGTGTCTAGTGCGGTGACCGTGAATATGGGTGTGATCGTGGGTACTCGTGCTAGTGTAAATATGGGATTTACAAAGGTTGAGGGGTAATTTACAGGGGGGCTGGCTGGAGCAGCTTGGTGGAAAGGGGAAAGAGGGGTTACAGTGGGTCGGGGAGGTGAGACGGGGGAGAAGGTTAATGGCGGTGGGAATGGGAAAAGGGGTCGTGGAGTTGTGGGGAAAGATGGAAGAGATTGATGAAGGAATGGGTTGGATAGAAAGGTGGGTGTGGGAGGGGGTAGACTAGGGCTAATGGGTGCGGGAATTGTGGGGTTAGTGGTCGTAAAGACAATTTCTGCAACACCACCGGCGAATGAAGATGTTGGTCTAGGGGAAGGAGGGTGAAGAGGGGAGGCTGGATGGACGGGCGGTGAGAGAGGAGCGGTTGGGGTGGTCGGTACTTCAGTGACTACTGAGGTTTGTACAGCTGTAGTGCGGGGTGGGGAATCTACAAAGATGGTTTCTACAGCCAACGAACTTTTGGGGACGAGGCGTGCCTCCCTGGCTTGTTTTGAAGACTGTGCTCCTGTTTGTACACGAATGTATTCGCCGGGCTTTGAAAGTAGTCGTACTCTGCGGGGGTCAAACTGTGGTAGTGGCTTTCGTTGCAAGTACTTGAGGGCTTCGTTGGAGCCTACTGATTTGACTAACTCTCTAAATCCTTTGATGTATGCATCTTCGAATCCGCCTGTGACAAGTTCTTGTTCTATTATTGTTTGACTCTCTTCCTCTGTCAGCTTTTTGCGTGCCCAAACTTTTTCCATAGTTCTATACAGCTTCTTGATAGCTAGTGTGTAAGCTGCTGCCTCGTAAGTTTCATCTTCATGGGTACTTGTATCGCCATGTGTGTCTGTTTGTTGGCCTTGGCCATCTGTCTGTTCATGCTCTTGGGATTCCTGTGTTCCCTGGCTAGCTTCGTCGTCTCCTACGTCGTCATCGGTTGCTGTTCTTTCGTCATCAGAGATGGACACGACCTGTCCTTGTGGCTGAGCCCTGGGTGTGGTAGGGTAGCTAGGCCTTTCAAATTCTTATGAAAACAATTGTCCTTCTGAAAACTGGAACTCATTGGAGAATGCATCAGGCATCTCAAAATCAAAAGTTTGGTCCAGTGGCTCTGCTTGTCCTGGTTCTAAATGCAGTATTGGAAAAGAGAAAGCTTCCGCACCAATAGTGGTGGGAAGTTCAGCTGCTGTGGTGATAGGTTCTGTGGTTGTGGCTGCTTGGGGTGCAACAGTACTGGTGGTGCCCTGCGGCGTAACTGGTCTTGATAACCGTATACGAATTGGTGGTACTGTGGGAGTGGCTGCTGTTGGTGACTGCTCTGGAGATGGTTGTGGCGAGGGTGATTCTGGGACTTGTAGGCATGGGATAGTACCTCTCATCCGCTTTCCGGCTCTGCCTTTGCTAGACTTTCTAGCCTTCCTAGTGGTGCCTTTAAATGCTTTCAGTTCCTCACTGGTCATGGCACGCTCAATTGGTAAGTCATACGCCAAGCACATATATATGATCCTGGTGAGGGCGCAGCATCCGTTGATTACCTTCTTTCGCTCCCACCTATGTTGTGCCAAATAGAGCTGATCAATTATCCAGCTGGCTAGATCAACCGTTTGCGGTCCAGTACATGCTAAGTACAATCCAAACCAGATTCTTTTGTGGGGCATGGTAAAACGATCCTGAGCTGGGAAAGCAAAGTGCTGCATGCATATCCGTAATGGCTTAGAGAGCTCAGGTGTTATAGCAGAAATATCCTCCCATTTAGTTACGTCACCACGTTTCATCTGCTCTGGGACTAGTCGTTCTCTCTCCGTCGGAGTGTGTGTTCCATGTATTTTCAGAGCTGCACGAATTAAATCTTTAGACAAATAAAACCTTCTGAATGGAGGATCATTTACCAAGGATGGTAACATGAATGTTCCGGGTAGATCCTTGTTTTCTGAAGCTGTTAAGGTGGTTACCAAGTAAAAACACCTGTAAAAATCGGGTTTAGGCAGAGGGTCGCTAAAATACTCTGTAAATCCCGCTCGTGCCCAAACGTGCGTTAGATCTTGTGTATTCTATAGTCCTTCAAATTCTCTTGAAAAGAGCTGGTACTTGGCCCATGTGCGAAGATCAAATGCCAAATTGGCCTCAAATATGAAATCAACGTCTGCTAATGGTCCTGCTAGGCCTTGAAACCAATGAGAATTACGATGAATCTTCTCAGTATATCCTCTAGGAGGATCATCGATGGGCATGGGTCCTGGAAAACCTTGAAACTCTGGTGGTTGCATAGTAGGATAAGATTCCGCGAGTAATTCTCCAATAGTGGCCATCGGTGCACTGGGGCCAGCTTCTGATGGTCCTGCTTCGGTTTGCATGATGACTGATGAGCTAATGGAAAAGATCTGCTACAAAAGATTAACACATTAGTATGGAAATTAATTATGATCCCATTAAGGTGAGACCGCAATCCTTTTCCATAACCGATGTGTAACCCGTGTAGCCAAGTGTCGTGAAGTGATTGATGCAATGATCTTTTTGCAGAGCTAATGCAGGTCTCTAGACACCTACATGGTTCAGATTATGCCTACAATTCTTGATGAGCTTTTATTATGCATGATGTGGGGTTTGGGTGTATGAATTTATACAAGGTTTGGTTGAGGGTGAATTATTACAAGGGTGGAGTTTAAACGGGGTGGGAGAATTGTTAGATATGATGGTACAAGAAGACGTCTGGATATGTTTCGGTATCCATTTCCTAAGAGTCTTTGAGTGGGTGGTGTGTTTCTGCTGGGGGACGAAAAGTGGTATCGGGTTTGGTGGTATTGAAGGATGGAAAGATCTGAGGGGTATATATTACATGGCTTGAGGGTGGGGCTATAATACATTGTTTGGGTACCCAAATCTGCATGGGTGTGGGTCTATGGATAAGGTATTTCTTGGCAATCCAAATCTGTCGAGTAATTGTAGAAGAAGATCGAGGGGACTTTGGATGCTGACTCTGCTTTTGTTGAAACTTTGTCCTGTTCTCGTCTCCAGTGTTGCCAATAGCCTGTGGTTGTTGTCCTTTTGGCACCCATATTTGTTTCGTGCCACTTGTTCTGTGATGTTGATACTGCTGCTTTCTTTGCCTTGCCTGATGGTGTTGTCGGTCTGGGTTCCTCTGTTGTGGTTGACTCGTTCGAGGTTGGGTTTGAGAGGTCCAATGGACGCTCTGCTTTGGAAAAGAAGGGAGATCCAACACTTGCGTGACCTGCCCATTAGGAAGTGATTCGTTCTTTATCTTTAATCTAGGCCAGTCCGCAGCAAGTTTGGAAGGATGAGCACCGCAGGGTGTTGTGCTCATTTGGCCGCTGATGCAACCCACCTGACCGCTGATTGTGTTCATCTGCCCTAGCGGTTGGGTAGCTGCCCCTTCTAGTTTGCAGGAAGCCCCAGGGAAGATCTCCTGTCATCCTTCTGATTGACAATTGTCCCTAGCCAAGCCCGAGTGGGTTGGTGTAGACGTAACATGACTGGTCTGACCCAAGATCTTCCGGTCTTCCGTTGCATGCGTTTCATAGGGTCTAGGGTTACAAACCTCAGTCGGAATGCCGTTAGGGAAGTCAAGCGGTATCACTCGCTTCTGTTCTAAGGTTCCAATCTGTAAGGAGCCTTGTCTAAGATTTAGGTCCACTGAGTGATCGTATAGCCAATCTTGGCCAAGGATAAGGGGTTCTATCAGGTCCTCATCATGGCACACTAGTAGCTTCGCTGTCATGGTCATATCCTTAATGAGGATAGGAAGGTCCACCTCACCCATGCAAGGGGTTTCCATGCCTCCTAGGCCTATGAGGTATGCCTCAATTGGCCGCATTTCTATTCCTGAATCCTTATAGTGGGACCATCTAATAGCACTAGTCGCAGCGCCTGAGTCAATTAAAGCCCTGAGTTCTTGGCAAGGGTTGCCGTGCTCTAGCCTAACTGTAATGAATGGTCTCCTGTCCACTATGCTAGGATGAGTGGTTGACTTTACTTGACACATGGCCATGGGATATCTGGGTGTAGTTTCCAGATGGTTATAATGTTCTCTCCCTAGTCCTTGTCTTCTTAACTTCATGCGTTTAATGCGTTCTATTGCTTCTGCCTGAGCTTCCGCTCGTATTCTATTTTCTTCCTCCTTACGCTTCTTTGCCAACGTGAGTCGTCTAAGCATATCCTCAGTAAGAGGTTCCTGATATAGCTTGACTCTACAGCCACTAATATAATTAGGCATTATATCTCCTTCTAAAGTGGCTAATTGTACTGCTCCACTTGTTGACAGTCTGTTAATGATCATAGGCCCATAACCTCGCTTTTCTAACTTACGTGCGTGTTGTTTCAGCGTATATACTAGAACTAAATCTCCTTCTATTAAGCCTTTATCTTTCACATGTGCATCAAAATATGCTTTTTGTTGCTTCTTCGCTGCATATATTTCTGCTGCTGCCTTTAGCTTGGTTTCTCCTAATCGTTCCAAGTCCATTATCCTCGCTGATAATTCATGGCGGGTCCACTGATGTTCTTGTGCAACCTTAAGGGTCGGTATCAAGAAGTCCAAAGGAAGCACTGCATTCTGACCAAAAACCATCTGAAAGGGAGTTGCATTGAGTACGGTCTTGTAGGCCACTCGATATGCCCAAACAGCGTGGTGTAACTGTTTGTCCCAATCTGAACGTTTGTTGTTCACGAGTTTCGTCAGTACGTTACAAAGGATCTTATTAGTGCTTTCAGCCTGACCATTGGCCTGAGGATGATATGGTGCGGATTTCTTGTGAATCACCATAAAATCCTGTAACAGATATTCAATGACTTGGTTTAGAAAGTGAGTGCCTCGATCGCTCACTAACTCTATAGGCAATCCATATCTTGTAAAGACATTCTCAAATAAGAATTTTGCAGTTGTGTGTGCATCATTCTTTTTCGTGGCTTTTGCCTCTACCCATTTCGTAAGATAATCTGTGGCAACAATAATGTATTCAGCATGTGTACCTTTTGCAGGGGGGTTAATGGGTCCTACAAAGTCTATACCCCACTTAGAAAATGCACGTCCGCCCATCATGGGTTTCAGTGGCATTTCGTCTCTGCGAGTAGGAAACTGAGTTCTTTGGCACACATCACATCTCTTTACATAGGTATGAGCATCCATGAAGAGTGGGCCACCATAATCCTGCAAAGAGGATGGCTTTGATTATCCTATCGGGTCCAAAATGACCTCCTGCAACACCTTGGTGTGCAGTCTCTAGTATGCTCAGATAATCGCTCTCATGAACACATTGTCTTAGATATCCATCTCGTCCTCTTTTGTATAGATTATCGCCAATAAGTGAATAGTCGTGAGCTTCCTGCTCTAGACTGCATTGTCGCGCTAAAGTCATTCCTTGAGGGAATGTCTTCGTCCTCAAGTATGTCGCTAATTGTTCACTCCAGTCTGGTGTGAGAGACACATGATATAGTGTAGCATGCTCTACTGGTGGTCTTTCACAACAAACATGGCATTCTTTACACAACTTGTAGACATCTGCTTCCATCGAAGGCCAATATACTCCTAGTCTATGCAGAGTCTGTAATGTTCGATGTTTTGAGTGATGTTGCTTTAGTGCACCTACATGTGCTAATTGCAACCAATTCGCATGTTCTGATTCATCCACACAACAAGCAAGAATCTTTTGATTATCCTGTTTATATATGCTTCCTGCCATTATTTGGTATCTCTGCGACTTGTTAATCTCTCCCTCTTTGATCTTTATCCTAGGATTCTTGGGTCCATATGTGAGAATAGGGACTAAAGGCTTAGCCCATTCTAGTGCTATCTCAAGGTTAAACAAATATGCGTTTGGTAGATCATCCACTACTCCTTGAGGAGCGTCTCCTGAGGTTAATCTTGAAAGGTGGTCAGCTCTAAGATGTGTCTTTCCTTTCCTAACTACTACTTCAAAATCATACTCCATGAGTAATAGAAACCAACGTATCAGTCGTCCGGTGTTACAAGGCTTGTTGACTAAGTACAATAGGGCTTGATGATCTGTAAAGAACTTGAATTTGTTGGCCAACAAGTAGTGCCTAAACTTCTTTACTGCGTAGATCATCCCTAATCCTTCTCGTTCCGTCGTGGTGTAATTTCTTTCTGCTGCGTTCAATTGTCTGCTCGCGTAAGCTATGGGGAGATCTATGTTACCTTCATTCATGGGTTGTGCTAACACGCATCCTATGGCGTAATTGGATGCATCCACATGTACATGGAATGTCTTACTCCAATCTGGGGTTGTCAATATAGGTGCTGAGCACAAGCGCCGTTTAAGTTCATTGAATGAATTTTTACATTCATCTGTCCATTCAAAGTTGGTTAAAAGAGAGTACAAAGGCTTGGCTATGATTGCATACATGTGTATGAATCTCCTATAATAACCGCAATGGCCCATAAATGCTTGTACCTCTTTCACATTAGTTGGTCTAGGTAAATCTGCAATTACCTTCACCTTTTCTTCATCCGTAGAGATTCCATTTTTTGACACAATGTGTCCTAGAATTTTGCCTTGTCTGACCATGAAAACACATTTTTCTGGGTTCAAACAAACCTGATATTCTCGACATTTGTCAAATATTTGTCTTAACTCTGGGATATGTGTCTGCCTAATATTAGAATGAGCACATATGTCATCGACATATACTTCCAAACTCTTGCGTAAGAATTCCTTAATAACATGACACATGAGTCGTTGGAAAGTGGCGGGTGCATTTGTTAAGCCAAATAGCATCACACGAAATGCAAATATGCCCCATTCAGTGGCAAATGCCGTCTTGTGTTGGTCCTCTGGAGCAATGGCTACTTGATTATAGCCTGAAAATCCATCAAGAAAGCTGTAAACTTCCTTGCCCGCAACTCTTTCCAATAGATGTTCTGTGATAGGAAGAGGATAACTATCTCTAATCGTTGCGGCATTAACCTTTTTAAGGTTAATACACACACGCAATTTTCCATTCTTCTTGGGCAAAACCACAATGGGGGATACCCATTCGGTATGCTCAATTTCGTAAATGAATCCTGCTTCTATCAAGCGATCTATCTCCTCTTTAATCTTCGCAGCATAGTTATCATTGTACGTGTACGGTTTCTGTTTCATAGGTTTTGCATCTGGAGTCATAGGGATTCTATGAGAACATATATCTGGATCTACTCCTTTCAAATCTTTGTAACTCCACGCAAAAACATCTCTATATTCGCGCAATAGGGCAACTAGCTCTTCTTCTTCTTCCTTCGTCAAATCATGCCCTATGTATGTACATTTTTCTTCTTCTCCTTCTATGGCTACGATTATTTTCTTGGTTTTCTCTCGGTTATCATATACTTGTCCGTCATTCGCCTTTCTATTAGGCATTCGTACCATGATTCTTCTATCTTCGATTTCATATTTCTTGAAGTTCTCGGGTACTTCAAACAAAGACTCTTCTTTTTCTGACATGGTTTCTTTCTTCTTTCTTTTCTTGCCTTCACTCTTGTTAGTCACTTCCGTGGCTAACCTCACCTCATTCGTAATTTCCTCGTGTCTCTGAGTGCGAGTTTCTACCTCGTGAAAGTATTCTTCCTCTGATGCAAAGGGAGAATCCATGATAATTGATTCTAAATTGAAATCGCTTGCATCCTCAAATGCATCAGTGTTAGGTTCACACTCTTCTAAAATTGCATCGCACATGATTGGCTCTATCGTGAAAACTGATATGTCATAGCCATCCTCGTCACAGTGGGGTGTCCATTGTTCCTCATTGATGGCTACATCCATGGTTGCTAGGATTTCTGCCCAACCATGGGGTTCAAACTCTTCGTCTGGGAATACTACAGGTGCGTAGGCTGGATCTTGAAGGGTTCGTGGATGTTGTTCTGCCCCTAAGGTCCTGGCTTCTAGCCTTTCTTCCTCTTGTTTTGCAACTTTACACATCCATAAGTGAGTATCCTCATGCAACCAAGAAGGATCTGATTCTAATGAGTGCACGGATTCTGTTTCTACTGGTGTCTTATGGATGGTATTCCATTGTATTGGGGGTACATCTCTATGTGAATAGTCTTTAAGATTGACTTTGGTAGTCACTCCTAAATGTTGCAAGTACAAAGAATTAGTTCCCCAATCTTGTACAATTTGCAACTGACGCATGAATGGTCGTCCCAATATCATCTCATAAGCATGATTTTTTGCAAAGTCACAAATGGCAAAAGTATGCTCAAATTCTACACCACAAGTGGTGAGTGATATGCCTTCTAGTAAGCCTAATGGTTTTTCTATGTGTCCGTCAGCCATTTGTAGCTTCATCCTGGTGGGTCTTAATGCTGGCTTACCCCAACGTTTCCATAAAGCGGTGGTAGCGATGGCTACTCCGGCTCCTGAATCTAAGATGGCTTTCGTGGTGTAGCCCTGATGGGTTATCGGAAGATAAGTGTTACCTTCCTCTCCTTCGCTTACATCTCCGATCTTTTCTACGGGTATCTCTGGTACCTTATTTTGTGATCCTATTTGTGAGGGAGTAGTAGCAAGCTCGGGGAATTGATTTGCTACATGTTTCCACAATTCTGGTTTTATCTTCAGCAACTCCTCTAGAGTGAAGTTACATTGTACTTTAGTATTCTTGATCACTTCCGTGTTTCTAGGGATTACTGATTCTTCATTCCTCACTATTATCGTGGGTGCTCTCATACTAATAGACTTTGCTTCCCAAGGTCCTGTGAACTGAGGTAATTCTTGTAAAGAATTAGATTCAAAGCCTGTGTGTTCACTCAGTTGTTCCTCCTCTACCTCATCGTAAATAGAGGGAGTATCTTGGGGAAATTGTTCTTGCAAGTCATTTATTTCTTGAATAGGAGGATGGGTTACTTGTTCCTTTCCCCACTTCTCTTCTTGTATTTCTCTCAAAAATTCATGTGAATATTTATGTATGGAAGACAAATTGTCTTGACTTTCTGTATTGGGTACTTGAGACAGGGATGGTGCGTTATTTTCCTGTGTCTCTAGGACAATAGGGTTCCAGTGCTGATCTTTTTTCTCTTTGCTTTCAATCAAATATTCTAGCCTCTCCATTAGTCCTTGAAAATGCAATTCCGGTTTTGCCATGTTATTCCAATTAAGATATCTAGAGGCTTCGAACAAAGCTTGTGCTAGTTCTACCATCTTCATGCACAGTTTAGTTCTCTCAATTTCTATATCAGCTCGAGGGTAGTTTTTGCTCATTTCAGCTACCTGAGGTCCCTCTTTTAATCTAGCCTGATATGCACGAAACATCATGTCTAGATTTTCTGGTATGGGTTCCGCTAAAACTGATCCTGATTTTTGAGCTGGATTCTCTTGATTTAAGTCTTCTGAAGTCAATTCTAGGATTTTGGCTCTAGATTCCTTTAAACTTCCTTCCAACTCAGTTATCTTTTTACTCCATTTTCTCTTAATTCTTTCTCTAGAATCTTTCCAAGATTTTGTCTTTTTACTGCTAGATTCTGCAACTTCACTGGTTCCGGCTACTTTCTCTTTATTAAGCTGTTGGTTCTGTAAGAGCGCCTGGGCTCTTGTTATAGCTTGGATCGGCACGTATGTAGGGTTGGATCCATCTGTGTTATTTACAATACCTATCACGTTGATCGGTGTCACATTCGAAGCATTAACATGGTTCTTAGGACAATCTTTGATGATGTGCTCTTTGCCACAATCGGCGCAAAAGCCTTGTATGTTATAGTACTGTGATTGTCCTGCTATCGGGGGATGTGGACAATCCTTTATGAAATGATCTCCTTGGCACCTAAAGCATGGTCCTCTAGGGCCCTGTGGTCTTTGTTGTCTCAATTGGGGCCGTGGATTTGGGTTTGTGTACATCACATTAGCATAGTCGGGCTCCCAACTAGGTTCCATTGGTGGACTATCATAATGATATGTCTCTACGTGTTCTGGTGACTCTGTGTAATATGCAAGTGGACTATCTACATGCATAGAGTCAAAACTATTTGAGTTTGGGTCACTCTCTGTGATCAAAGGTGAAGAAGGCACTAAGGCCCTACTTAGGTTCTCTTCTGCAGCAGCGTATTTGACTGAGATAACGTTTGCGGGTGGGGGTGGCTGCTGAGCTAAGACAGGTTGAGGTCTCTGTTGAGCCTGGTATGGGTAGTTCTGAGGAGGCCTATAGTAATAAGGCTGAGCATTGTAATGGCCTTGATACCTACCTGGCTGTTGGTATGCTTGCGGATAGTTCTGTCTCACGGTTTGTTTGTTGTACGGGCAGTCCTGAGCCGTATGATTCGTGTATCTTCTTTCAATTGTACAGTATTGGCCACTAGGGTTGGCTTGAGGTTGTGTTGTATTGGGACACACATTTTCCATATGGTCACCACCACAAGTGTAACAACGCTTGTTCATTAGCACCCTAGGTTTACTAGAAACTCCTAGCTTCTGTGCCACTTTTTCTGCTAGGTCTTCTATTGAGCTAGACAATTTTGTGGATGCTAGAGATGAACAGTCTGAATCCTTATAGACCTTTGAGAGTTCCAACTCGTCTCCTAAGTTGTCCTCAATGTCTATACAAATTCTTACACATTGCTCTAGCGTTCTGGGTTCTTTTAGGTACACGTAGGAGCGTAGTTTAGAGCTCAACAAGCCGTCTGAAAACAATGACACTTGCTTGGCTTGTGAGGGTAGCTCTTGCATTGGACATCGTTCAACATATTGTCTAAACCTACATCCTGCCAGTCTTACTGTTTCTTGAGGAGTCTGTTTAAAGCTATGAATCAACGAAGACGTGCCATGTCTAATCCCACTTTTAGAGAATTCGGTGATGAATGACTCTAAAAAGTGATGGATGTCTCTAAATTGCCTCTATTGCAATGGTTGGAACCAAGTTAAAGCTGTATTCTTTAACGTTAGTCCAAATGCGTTGTATTGCGTGAACATGTCTTCAACTTGTTCGGCTCTTAGTACTTGCTTGAATTCTGCGACATGGTCATAGGGATCTCCTGTCCCATCAAAGTAATTCTTCATTGATTTTACTAACTGTGTGGGTCTCAATATTCTTGCGTGTTCGCGTGGTCTAGGTAGAGGAAAATCATCTCTACCACCTGGTATTCCATGATCTCTTTGCCTATCTACTCTATTAGTGTCCGTGGTTGTTCTATCTCTCCCTACGGGGTGATTAAAGCTTACTTCCGGTCTCTCTTTATTTCCCTCTCTTTGATTTCCATGGGCTGAGGATGTTCCTGCCCCTTGTTGACTTGTATTCATGTTCGTTCTAGATGGAGGGAATACCAATTCACCTCTCCATGTGTATGTGTTTTTAGCGCGGTCAGGTACCACAAAGACTCTTTCTAAAGTCTCATCCAGGTATACAACCTTTCCAGGTGTATCCGAGTCCTTGAACTCGTATATAGTGATGATACCTACCTCACTAAGTATTTCGGTCTTGTATCTCCAAAAGGCTTCATCAGTTTCTTTATTTACAAACAACTCTATGCTTCTGTTGTCCTGAGGGATCCAATCCGGGATTAGTACTCGTGTCAGTACAGATTTCCCTCTAGGTGTTCTAGGCTCTTCTAATGGTTCTTTTCCTTGAGATTTTGTTTCCGCCTCTGGCTGAATCACGCCAAACTCGTTGGTATTGTTTGGTTGCGTACTTAAGATGTACATCGTTCCTTCCTTGTCTATGTACGCGTCTCTCTTGAATTTCACCACTGGACGTTCCAATCCAATGGGTTGATCGGGGTTGTGCATTTGCACCACTTGCCTTCGCAAACCATCCTCATAGATGCGAGCACCTAATCGGTTGGTCCGGAGAAACTCTAGTTGTGTTCTATAGGGTCCTTCAGGTTTTTCTAAATAGGCTACATTCGACCCTCCTTCTGGTCTTTCTGTGCTAAATGCCATTTCTGATTCGCTGGTATCTGAGCTCTCGTAGGGATAACTAGTGTTCAACTATTGAGCCCACGATCGTGCAGTAGTTCTTACACTTGCCTCTGATGATCTAAGGCTTTGCCGGTCTGACTTACCTATATGTTTGCCCGATCTAAGGTTCATTAATTTTCTTCCTTGCACACTCAGTACACGCTCAGATCGTCAATGATTCTTTGTTATTACTTTCTTGATTCTTTTTAAATTTCTTTAGATTCTTGTCTTAATGTATGCGTCAGGAATTCGACTTTCCGTGGTACTTTGAGTTCTCGTTCCGTCAGACTTATGTTCTTTCCTTTAGGTTTTCGTGTCACACACCTTTACTTTAGTCTTGAACTTGATAAATTTAACTCTCTTGAACTTGAGGCGTTCCTATCGTCTTAATCCACAATGCTAACGTTTATCCTAAGCTAAGAATTGACTGAGGGGGTTGAGTAATCTTCCAACCTCGAGTTAGCTTTTCTGGTTGCTCTGATGCCCAAGAAGCCGCGCTTCCCAAGCTTTATGCCCTTCACTGCCTTGCCTTGGTTGCTTTCGATTGCCCTTGCTAGACCTGGAAAAATCCAATATTAGACCAATTCTCAGTTGGATGATCAAGCACTTGAGTATATACACCTTTTAAGTCCCTTCCCTTTTGCCCAACTTTTCAATGTTTGCCCCCTAGCTTTCTAGTTCCAAACTAGGTCAACCTCAAAATAGCTTATCTAAAAATAGACGTATCCTTTAAGGTCACGTAGTACTCGTAAAGAGCTTTCTAACGAGCTATTAAGCTCAAAAAACGGACTTCGGATTCAAAAGTTATGACCGTTCAGGCCCTGGGGGGTAAAAACTGACAAACCGGTGTTTCTCCAAATATGAGCTAAGGGGTCTCCTATGAGTCTAATCACCCAAAAATTTCCCAAAAATAGCCCCAAAATTGGCCAAAAAATGAAACCCTAAAATTTGCGATGGGGGTGCACAATCGCGATGGTCTGAGACAATCGCGATGGTCTGGGACCGTTGCGATGGCGTGAGGGTGAACAATCGCGATGGCGTGATGCGCGAACCATCACGATGGTCTGAAGTGCACCGTCGCGATGGCGTGAAAGTGGACAATCGCGATGGCGTGATGCGCGAACCGTCGTGATGGTCTGAAGTGCACCGTCGCGATGGCGTGAAAGTGGACAATCGCGATGGCTCGATCAGGCGGACAATCGCGATGGCGTCAGTCAACGGTCAACGTGAACAATCGCGATGGTCCAAAGTGAACCGTCGCGATGGTCACAGATGCGATGGCTTGAGCCGATCGCGATGGTCTGGGCGCGATGGCGTGAGCCAATCGCGATGGTCCGAATTTTTGAAGTGTCGCGATGGTCCAAAAAATGAACCGTCGCGATGGTCTAGCTTGCCACGTGGCACCGTCGGCGCGATGGCGTGAGCCAATCGAGATGGTGTGGGGTCAACCGAACAGTCGCGATGGTCCGCGAACCGTCGCGATGGTCCAAATGAACCATCGCGATGGCGTGAGACCGTCGCGATGGTCCGGCCGAGCCGTCGCGATGGCGTGAGCCTATCGCGATGGTGTGACACAATCGCGATGGTCTGAGACCGTCGCGATGGTCCACCAAACTATGAATTTTTGAGATGCACCTGTGGATTCGTGCAAGCCCAAGGGTCGCCTACCTCGTGGTGTGGTGAATTTTGGTGAATTTTTTGATTTTTTTGGAGATGAAGATGATGATGCGGTGATGAAGATGGAGTGTGGGGGAGGTGAAAAACACTAAAAACTAAGTAAAAACAACAACAAAAACTGAAATTTTTACCTTCCAACGCCACTTCTTGCTATACTCTTACCATCACACATTCGTCCTAGACTCGATCCCCGGCAACGGCGCCAAATTTGGTGTTGCTCTAGCACAATGGTGAGAACCACGTTAAGAAGCTTCACCTCCTTAATGTCAATCCGCGGAAGAGATAGGAGTGATATGAAGATCGTGAATGTGAGATGAAGTGAGAGTGAAGGTGAGAAGCATAGAAATGCACACACACATACACACACTACGAAGAGACAAGCAAGACACAATGGAAGGTGAGGAATCAACTCTATTACTCAAGAACACTATTACAAGTTCAAAATAGCTCTAAGCTCTTCTCTACTCCAACAAGCTAACCTCAAAAATGAGCTCTCTAGCTCTTTTTATAGTTTCTAGACTAGTTTTGACCGGTTTCACATCTAGTGACTGGCATAGTTAAAAATTAGGTCCTATATGCTATTTGGAAGGGTAAACGATGTCTAAAAATAACGAAAATTGATACGCTTGTTCTACCTAAGCTCCTCAAGCTCGAGGACTCCTCGGCTTGCACAAAAGCTATGGATTACAAAATGGGGTTTTCTATGTTACATATGTTACAATAGTGATAAAAATCACTGTTGGAGGTTTTTGGAAAGTATTTGAAAAAATAATTCTTTGAAAAACGATTCGACTGGCTCCCTGCTCTGTCGTTACATGCTTCCGTGTCGTCTGTGCCTCTGGCTGCTTCCAACAGATCCCTATCCATAATCTTGATAGTTGCCATGAAAATAAGTTCTGAGACTGGTTGGTCATCACGAAACCAATGGCCTCTTACTTTTGTTACTGATTCCAATGGAAGAAGCTGGACCTCTTCCTCTTGTGTAGCCTCAAAAGTAGTAGACGCCATCTGCACTCAATATAGAGTATGAATTAGTGGCCATATATTATCAAATCTCCTCCTTTATTTGTTTGTCATATTGCTCCGAGTGAGTAGTGTCGTCCCTCTCCCATGGGTGTGAGAAAGGTAATACCTGGATTTTTCACATTTTTAGATATTTTCATATTTTTATCTGAAAAGGGAAGCAGAAAAGTTAGTTTATAGCCGAAGCGGTTATTATTTTTGGAGTAATTTTCTTAATGTATGTACAAGTGCTCTCCTATTTCCCAAGAGGAAAATGTGCTTGACTATCCTGAAATAGAAGAAAGATGTGCCGAATGCTTGGCCTTGTAATGTGGCCCTACTATGCATACTTTAGGTTCTAACAACTCCATATGTGTGCAATCGGAAGTAGTTGTTTGATGTATGCAGTATGTCTTGTCTTTCAGTACCCAAATCTGCTTCATTCTGGTGGAATGTAGTGTATTCTCCACCTTCTTGGTAAATGTGGTTCTTCTCCTGTAGTAAGTCTGCTTTATCTGTTTTGGGGATCTCAAATTGGCTTGTACTGCGTCTGCAGACTCCTTCTTCTTCCAATAGCTATTCTTCTGTGGTTGTTTTGCTCGTAGACCATGTTGATTCTTCTTATGTTGAGGTTCCTCGTTTTGGTTTAGCTTCTTTGGAGCGCATGATTTAGGAATCCATATTTGCGATCGATCCGATTGAGCGGCTATTACTTTCCTTGGGATCCAAATTGTAGCACTTCGTTGTTGTCTTTGCTGCTCAAAATTATTTGCTTTGTTACTTGCTTGGTTGCTCCGATGTCGATAGTGCTTCTGTCGTCGAAGATATTCCTTCACTTGATCTTTCCTTATCCAAGCTTGTTGAGTGTACAGAATAGGGTATATTTTAATAGGTATAGATTTTGAATCACTCAGAGTACTGGTCTCTCTTATGCATGGTGCTTCACTGAGGTTGGTTTCAGATAGATTGACACTCTTGTGACTTGTCACACTAGAAGATGGAATGCAAGCAGGAATCAAAGTGTCCACACATATAGTACTTGACGATGGGGTTTCTATAGTGCTAGTGAACGTACACTCCTGACTTTGTTCATTGGGATAAACTTTTGGATCTATGCTTACAGGTTTGATTGGTCGTTCTTCTAACAAACTAAATACATCACGATGTCCTATCCTGGCAGAGATGTATCCTAAAGCCAATTGAATGGTCACCTCATATTCGTAAATCCAATCTTGACCTAACAAAATATCTTCAAGTAAATCCTGATCATGACACACTAATAGCTTTTGTTCCATAGTGTTGTTGCCAAGATGCAGAGGTAAGGTGATCTCACCCATGCATTGAGTAATCGTTCCTCCTATTCCTATCAACTGTGCCATCGATGGGCGTACTTCCTCTTTGACTTTCTGGGTCAAAGAAAGTTTGATACAGCTTATGGCAGCTCCTGTGTCAATGAGAGCATCCACCAAGTGGTACTCCGTTTTACCTGCTCCCAAATTTAAATACGGTTGCGTTCTCTGTGCACCTACGCTTTTAGTGGCTCTAAAATTAGCCATTGGGATGAGTTCTTCTCCTAGTCGATATCTCTCATCTCTCTCTCTCATCCACTCTTTCCGTTTCTTAATTCGTTCTAGGGCTTTCGGTCTCGCTTCTTCTCGTATCCTTTCCTCCTCAATACGTCAATTCTTGCCTTTGATTAATCGAGACATTGTTTCTTTGGTCAATGGTTCTAGATATTTTTTTACTCTACATCCGCTGATGTAGTTTGGTAATACATCTCCATCTATGGTTGCTAAGCTGATGGCTCCACTTGTCGATATACGATTGATGATTAATGGGCCATATCCTCTCTTCTGCAACTTCTTAGCGTGTTGTTTCAAGGTATATACCAAGACTAAGTCACCTTCCTTCAACTTTTTGTCCTTAATGTGAGCATCAAAGTATGCTTTCTGTCGCCTCTTAGCAGCATAAATGCCTGCTATTGCTTGTAACCTAGTTTCGTGAAGTTTTTCTATTTGATCCAATTGAGCTAATAGTTCATGTCCCGTCCACTCATAAGTGGTTGCTACTCTGAGAGTGGGAATTAAGAAATCAATTGGCAAAATGGCATTTTGTCCATATACTAAGTTAAAAGGAGTAGTGCCTATGGCGGTTTTATAGGCTACTCGAAATGCCCATAAAGCATGATGTAATTGTTTATCCCAATCTGATCTACCGTCGTTAACAATTTTTGTGAGAACTGTACACAAGATTTTATTCGAACTCTCAGCTTGTCCATTGGCTTGTGGGTGATAAGGAGCTGATTTCTTATGAATTACCAAGAATTCATTCAGTAGAGCTTCTATGACTTCATTCACAAAGTGCGTACCTCTATCACTCACAATTTCTATCGGTAGTCCAAATCTAGTGAAAATGTTCTCAAAGAGAAACTTAGCCGTGGTTCTTGCGTCATTTTTCTTGGTTGCTTTGGCTTCAACCCATTTGGTCAGATAGTCTGTGGCTACAATTATATATTCGGCATGGGATCCTTTCGCTGGTGGGCTAATAGGTCCTATGAAGTCTATTCCCCATTTCGTGAAAGCTCTGGCACTCATCATGGGTCTAAGTGGCATTTCATCCCTTCTAATTGGATATTTTGTCCGTTGGCAAGTATCACATCGTTGCACATATGTCATGGCATCTTGGTGTAGAGTTGGCCACCACATTCTAGCAAAGAGGATCATTTTTGCTGTTTTATCTGCAGAGAAGTGCCCTCCTGCAGCTCCTATATGGGCCATCTCTAAAACAGAAAGATATTCGTTTTCGTGAATGCACACTCTTAATTGGTTATCTCTCCCTCGTTTAAAAAGTTGTTTTCCTATAATGGCATAATCCTTACTTTGTTCTACAAGTGCACGTTTCCTTGCTGAAGTAGCTCCTTTTGGGTATTCTTGAGTTTTCAAGAACTTTACCAGAGGCATGCTCCATCTCGGTGCTATTGTGGAATAGCATAGAGTTGAGTTCTCATCTGGATTTTGTTCCTGACAAATTTGGCACGCTGACACATAATTATGTGTGTCTCTTTGCATGGTCGGCCAATATATGCCTAACCTCTTCAAGGTTCGCCATGTTCCGTTTGCATTCAAATGAGTTTTCCATTGGTTTACATGTGCTTTCTGAAGCCACATTTCCTGTTCCTCTTCTTTTACACATCTCATTAACAATCCACTTGAATCTTGGTGATACAAACTTCCCGCAATGATATGAAGGTTTTTAGTCTTCCAAAGGTCTTGGGTTCGGTTTGGTGTGATCCCATCTTTCGGTCCATGTGTAAGTATAGGGATCAACTTTTCTGCCCATTGGGGACATACTTCCAGGTTAAATAGGTATGT
This sequence comes from Ceratopteris richardii, assembly GCA_020310875.1. Taxonomy (NCBI): domain Eukaryota; kingdom Viridiplantae; phylum Streptophyta; class Polypodiopsida; order Polypodiales; family Pteridaceae; genus Ceratopteris; species Ceratopteris richardii. The sequence continues at coordinate 185,851,466 of CM035419.1, forward strand.
ATCTGGCAGATCATCAGGTACTCCTAAGGGTGGTTCTCCATGGGTCATTCTTGATAAGTGATCTGCTCTTATGTGAGTATTTCCTTTCTTGACTACTACCTCAAAATCAAACTCCATTAGCAATAAAAACCATCGTACTAGTCGTCCTGTATTACAAGGCTTGTTGACTAGGTACAGTAGGGCTTGATGATCAATGAAGAATTTGAATTTGTTTGCCAACAGGTAATGTCTGAACTTTTTGACTGCGTACACCATCCCTAAGCCTTCTCTCTCCGTGGTGGTATAATTGCGTTCTGCTTGATTTAATTGTCTACTAGCATAGGCTATAGGGTGGTCTAGTTTTCCTGTATCGGCAGGTTGAGCTAAGATGCAACCAATGGCAAACTTGGAAGCATCCACATGAATATGAAATGGCTTATTCCAGTTAGGTACTCAAAGGATTGGTGCTGAACTCAATCGATTCTTTAACTCATTGAAGGCTCTCTCGCATTCCTCGGTCCAATTAAATTGAGTCAATAATGCATAGAGAGGTCTAGCAATTATGGCGTACATATGTATAAATCTTCGATAGTATCCACAATGTCCCATAAATGCTTGAACTTCCTTAGCCGTCTTTGGTCTTGGTAAATCCAGAATTACTTTGATTTTGTCTTCATCAGTTGAGATTCCATTTTTGGAGACAATATGCCCTAATATTTTTTCTTGTCTAACCATGAAAACACATTTTTCTGGGTTAAGGCATACTCGATACTGTCGACATTTAGCAAAGATCTTTTCTAGCTCGGGGATATGTTCTGATCGAATAGCTGAATAAGTACAAAGATCATCCACGTAGACCTCCATACTTTTTCTTAGGAATTCTTTGAATACATGGCACATCAATCTTTGGAAGGTGGCTGGGGCATTAGTTAGACCAAAAGGCATGACTCTAAAGGCGTATACTCCCCATTCAGTTGCAAACGCTGTTTTATGTTGGTCCTCGGGAGCAATAGCTACCTAATTATACCTTGAAAAGCCATCCAGAAAGCTATAGACTTCCTTTCCTGCCACCCTTTCCAAGAGATGATCTGTAATTGGTAATGGATAACTATCCCTTATGGTCGTGGCATTTACTTTCTTCAAATTGATGCACACTCTTAACTTTCCATTTTTCGGTACAACCACCAAAGGTGACACCCATTCCATGTGCTCAATCTCGTATGTGAATCCAGCATCTAACAATTTGTCTATCTCTTCCTTTATCTTTGCTGAATACACATCATTGTATGTATATGGTCTTTGTTTAGAAGGTTTGGCTTCGGATGTCATGGGAATTCTATGGGCACAAATAGATGGATCTACTCCTTTCAAGTCCTTATAGGTCCAGGCAAAAACATCCCGATATTCTCGTATGAGGCGTATTAACTCTTGTTCTTCCTCTATGGAGACATCTTGTCCTATGAAAGTACATCGTTCTTCTCCTTCTTCTAACGTTACTACTATCTTCTTGGTTTGTTCTTTATTGTCATATGCTATTCCCGGCTGTGCCTCTCTTTTAGGCATTTGAAAAACAATTTTTCTCTCTTCTACTTCATATTTCTTGAAGTGAGCGGGCACTTCAAACTGATCTTGTGGCTTGTTTTCTTCACCTTCTGGCTCTTTATCTAACTCCAACTCTTCTTTCTGTGTAGGCTCTTGGTTGTTTTCATTAGCTGTGATGCTTGTTTTTTGATCTTCATCCTCAGGTTCCATTGGTTCTGGCTCCATTTCAATGCTCTCATAGTCCTCCTTCCATTCTTTCTCTATCACTTCTCCTTCTTCAGCCTCCTGAAGAACTACTACATAGAGACTAACATCATATCCTTCCTCATCAATACATTCATTCATAGTTATCACTTCTTCGTTCACGCATACATCGAGGGTCGCTAAAATCTCCATCCAGCCATGAGGTTCGAACTCTTCATCTAAAAATACTTGAGGCATGTAAGCTGGATCTTGTATAGACCTAGCTACTCCTTGCCCTTGCTGCCATCCTTTTCTCCTATCCTCTTCCTTTTTGGCAGTTTGACATATCCATAGATGTGTGTCCTCGTTCATCCAAGTCTGGTCACTAGAACCTATGCTGTGAATTGATTGGTCATCTTCTTCCTTGTGAATTTGATTCCATTGTAAGGGAGGAACATCTTGATATGTATAAGTGTGAAGATTTATTCTCGTGGTTGTTCCTTCATGTTGTAGGTATACGACATCTTTCCCCAATCTTGCACCACCTTTAATTGTCTCATGAAATGTCTCCCCAATATCATTTCATAATTGCTTGCCCTTTCAAATTGACAAATTGCTAAGGTGTGTTCAAATTCAACTCCGCATGTGGTGAAGACTACTCGTTCCAATAATCCCAAGGGTCTTTCTGTGTGTCCGTCAGCCATTTGTATTTTCATACGCGTTGGTCTTAAAGCTGGTTTTCCCCATTTCTCCCAGATTTCTCTAGTAGCAATGCCTACACCAGCTCCTGAATCTAAGATGGCTTTCTAAGATGGCTTTGGTTGTATAACCCTTAAAGGTAATTGGAAGGCAAGTGTTTCCTTCATCTCCCTCACTAAAATCTCCTACCTTATCCACTGGGATCTTTATAGTATTTACTTCATCAGACATCTCTTTTTCTCTAGTCTTGACCTCCAATTGACTGGTCAATTTCTCCTTCAAATGTGGTTTAACCTTCAACAATTCCTCTAATGTTAGTGTACAAGGGATTTTTACTTTTTTAAGGTGTTGTATGATGTCCGCTGTTTGGACTGATGGGTTCGGTTCTTTTTTCCTTATTGAGGGGATGCAATACAATTCAGAATTATGTTCGTACTCCCCTGTGTAATTGGGCAATTCCTTTACTCCATCATCTCCTTTGTCACTAGGATCCATTGGTAAAATTTCTTCTGAATTTAATTCAGGTAGTGAATCCTCCATTTCCTCTTCTGCTTCTATCTCTTCAAAAGGTGGCTCAATTCCTTCTACTTTCTTCCATCTGTCTTCTTGGACTCTAGCCCACAAATCTTTAGGCCATTCTCCTTCTACTTCGGGAACAACGGATCCTTCCCTTTTTTCCTCACAATAATTTCCATTAAGTGTCTTACTTACTTCAGGTTTTTCATGGTCATTGGTGTTGATGCACTCTTGGAATTCTCTTTCAAGAATTCGGGTCTTGGGCAATGGCAATACAGGTTTTTCTAAGGTCTGTTGAGCAACTTCTATCAATTTTTTGCAGAACTCCAACCTCTCTTTCTCTAGGTCACCTCTAGGATATTCTCTTTCATGTTGTTCGATGGTCGGTCCGGCTCTTATTCGTGCCTTGTATGCCTGAATCCACATAGCTAATTCTTCAGGCATGGGATCTGCTAACACTGATCCTACCTCTTCTTTTTTGTACTTTTCACTTTTATTTTCTTCTTCATTTTCCTCTTTTGGGTTTTGTTTGCTCTTCTCATTTTCCTTCTTCTGTAGTAACTTCTTTTCTTTTATTCTATCTCTACGGTTCTTCCATCGTTGGGTTCTTTTACTTACAACACTTTTTTCAGGCTCTTCCGAGTCTTCCACTCTCTGTGGTGTGGGTGTATTCAATTCTGGGCTACTTTGATCATGTTTTTCAGGTTTTTCTAGGGTCTCTCTAACTTTGGCTCTTGTTATTGCCTTCAATGGTACAGTATATTCCTTATCGCTCCCTGATGACTCGATTACTTCTATCACATTGATTTGCACGTTGGATGTGACCTTGTTGGGGTTCTTGGGGCAATCTCTAAAAAGGTGTTCCTTACCACAATCACTACAGTAGCCTTCCCAGACTCGTTGTGGTGGTGGTGGGTTTGGCAATGTGCATTCTCTGATGTAGTGATCACCTCCACATCTGTAACATGGTCCTCTGGGTACAGGCGGTCTATTCATGGTTTGGGGTGGTACGGTTACTCTAGGAGTTGTGTACATCATTGGCACATAATCCTGCTCATATCCGTATGAACTATATGATGCTTCCATGCCATAGGCATATGGTTCATACAGTTGTCCATATTCCATCATTGAGCTTTCATAATTAGGATATATTCCTTGACTAGGGTCATAAAACGAGTCATATGGTTCATTACTAGTCAAAGGTGTGGCTGGGACTATTGCTCTCTCTAGGTTTTCTTCAGGTTGAGCAATCTTGACTGGGACAACGTTCTGAGGATGGGGCGGTTGTTGTCCTAGTACTGGTTGTGGTTGGGTGTATCCTTGATACGCATATGGTCGTGGCACTGGTGCCTACGGCTGATAAGTGGGATATCTAAAGGCTTCACCTCCTTGATCTCTCTGAGGGTATCCATAAGGTCTCATGTATGGCTGTGCTGGTCTCGCTTGCCTATTATAAGGGCAATTTTCTGTACTGTGATTTGTATATTTTTGTTCTATACTACAATATTGTAGAGATCCTCGGACAGTGGGTCTATTATAAGCATAAGCAGGTGGTGGGACTACTCCCCTAGTACACAAGTGAGAAGGATGATCACCTCCGCACTGCATACATCTTCTGAGCATGGGTACTCTCATAGGGTTATTGGGGTAGTTCCTCTGTCCTTGAACGTTCAACTTCTTTGCTACCAAATCGGCTATTTCCTCTACATTGTTTTTAGGGATTGATGTGCTACTGGCCGAATCTTCACTTTTCAAGCTACCTTGAGGTATTTTCAGGTCCTCTGCTAGGTTGTCTTCTAGGTCTATACATTCCTTCATGCATTTTTGCAAAGTCTGAACTCTCTTTACATATACCAATGATCTCAAAGATCCGTTCAACAATCCTTCCAAAAATAATGATACCATTTTATTTTGGGTAGGTCTCTCTTCTACTGGGCATCTGTCCACATACTGTTTGAATCTTCTTGCGGCCAATCTTACTGATTCGGTAGGGGCTTGCTTAAAGCTATGGATCAATGATGAAGAATTGTTTTTAATTCCTGACTTAGTGAATTCCTCAATCATTTCTTGGTAGACTTGTTCCATGTTTTGAAAAGTATTAGGGTCCAATGGCTGAAACCATGCTAACGCAGTGTCTGACAAAGTAAGACCAAAGGACTCATATTAAATCAAGAAGTCTTCTACCTGTTCGGCTCTGATAACTTGTTTGAATTCAGCTATATGATTGTAGGGTTCACTAGAGCCATCATAGTGGTTTCTCATGCATTTGGCAACTTGAATTGGCCTTAATCTTCTTCCTGCTTCGGGTGGTCTAGGCATTACTGGGAAAATTGGTCTTCCTATTGGTATGCCTGGTCCTCTGGCTACTGGTGGTCTGACTGGAGTGGGGATTCCATGTCTTGGGTCAATAGTTGGTTGGGGTTGGTAATTAGGGTTATTTGCAGGCATTGCGAACTGCACATGTGGTCTGACTGGGATTTGGGTTTGTCGTGTTTGTTGTGTTTGGCCCGAGTGTTGACATGAATCATTATGGGATGTTCCGAGTGGGTTTCTTGAAGTAGTGGCTTGGTCCCTAGGGGGAAACACTGGGATATTCTGATATTTCAACTCAGCTCTTTCCGCTTCTGTTAAGGGCCAATATCTTCTTTGATTCTTATCCAGATATGTGATGATGGTGGGGAAATCAGGATCTTGTAACTCATAGATGGTGACTGGATTAGCGGCAGCCTCCCATATTGAAGAATGTGCTCTAAGAAGATGCTCTATCCCATTGATCAAATACACATCCATTAGGGAGTCGTCTTGGGGAATCAGGTCTCCCCTCCATATCCTAGCTACAGCAGATCTCCCTCTAGGTGTAGTTACTTGCTCTTCATTCCCACCTCCATTTAAGTTTGAAGCATTATTATCTTCACCATGTTCATTAATGTTTTCCGGGTGCTCCGTGACAATATATTGGATATCTCTTTTGTCCATGTAAAAACCTCCTACATACTTGACTGCTGGTCTAGGCACTATATAAGCCTCTGATGCTTTCTTTAACCTGGCCACTGATCTATTTAGACCATCCAAATAAATAGGGATCTCATTTTGGTTGGTGTTCACGTACTCCAAGGAGGTCCTGTACTCTCCCTCAATGATTGACATCATGCCAATCATGGGTACTGTGTTCTGCATATCCTCCGAAGCCATGGGAATTTCGTCCTCTGACTCACTGGAGGTCTCCGAATAATGTGAACGGTTACTTTGCTCTGCTACACTACCTACAGAAGAGATTACACTTCTTCGGCTTCCTAGGGTTCTTCCGGATCTCAGGTTCATCCACCTAACAACTCTGATCAGCCCTTGCAACCCTCTAGCCTCTGGGATTCTTCACTAAAGGTCAAAATTTCTAGAAGACTTTGGCTAGGAAATGACTGAAAAAGAATTTTTTCCAGATCACGATACTTGACTCCAGATTCCACGATACACGATCTCTAGCCTAAAATGATACACGATCTTTGGGCTCAAACGATACTCGATATTTGATCCCAGACGATACTCGATCTCTGTCTACAAACGATATACGATACTTGGACACATGCGATACACGATCTCTGACTTAGGCGATACCCGATCTCTGATAAATATCGCGATCTCTGATAAACGATACCGATCGCTTGAGTGAAACGATACCGATCGCTTGAGTGAAACGATACCGATCTTTGACCGAAACGATACTGATCTCTCGTGCAACGATACACGACCTATGAACCAAACGATACACGATCTTTGGCACAAATGATACTCGATACTTGGCTCAAAACGATACACGATACCTGATGGAAAACGATACTTGATACTTGGGAGAAAATGATACACGATACTTCCCTTAAACGATACACGATCTTTGAAGTGGAAACGATCGACGATACCTAAACAAAACGATACGCGACCTTTGGTAAGTATCACGATCTCTGAGAAGCGATACACGATACTTAAGCCAAACGATACACGATCTCCGACTTAGGCGATACCCGATCTCTGACCCAAACGATACACGATCTTCAACTTGAAACGATACGCGATCTTTGAGTCTGAAACGATACACGATCTACGATCTTTGGCCGAAACGATCTCTGACCAAATATCACGATCGCTATGAAACGATACACGATCGGAGGGAAATATCGCGATACTCGACCACAGGAGGTCACGATACTTGCTAAGTATCGCGATACTCGACCGCTGGAGTAAACGATACTTGACCCTTTTTTCAAAATTTTTGAGAGATTCTTCAGGGCTTAATTCAATACACTTGTTCTACTAGTCCTTCTACCCACCCCTCACTCTCTGTATCATTCAAAACACACTTTTTTCAACCCTGTAGGTCCTAAACGATACCTGACGCAGATCGTTTGTTCCAAAAATTTGATTTATAGAGAAGAGATCACCACACAGCAATAATGTGCTCACCTTGGAGGCTATTCCAACTCCTTTATCACTTCCCCTTGCTCTCTGCAGCCTCAGATAGCCTACTTGCTCCCACGCGATACTCGACAGATGCTCTCCACGATACTTGCTCAGAAACACAAGTGACTTACAAAATGACTTTTTTTGGTTTTTATACTTGGGATTTTCTTACTTACTGGAAATAAAGCAACAAAACAAGAATTGAAAGCTACTCTAACTACCTAGCCTACTCCCTCACTCTTCCTATTCTAGGCTAACAACTCACTACACACACTCCAAGAATGAGAAGTAGCAAGTGCGGTTGAAAATGACTTACCAAAGAAGAGAAAATCACCACTCCTCCTCTTGCTTCAATGCCAAAAAGCTACTTACCATCACACGAATGCCTCGGTTTGCTTCGTCACTCCCCGGCAACGGTGCCAAAAAGTGTGTTGACCTAAGTACCAACTTAGGGACTTGCGGAGAAAGAGACTATACCTCAATCCCCTCTCAAGTGCATATAGTGGGGATACACGCTTTTAATTATCAATCCAAAGAGTATGCAAACCTAGCCGAGTGTATGAGGACATGCAATCATGTGATGATCAATGAAAATGAACTACTCAAAGAGTGTAAACAAGGCAAAGACTTATCCAAACAAGCTTCAACTGTTGGTCATGGCGTCACGATACTTGGTGCAGCAGCCGTCAGTATTTTGGACTTTTCTCCCAGCTGCGAGCTCCAGCAAATAGCATATGCGTTTCAAAGCTCTTGAGAAGACGCATCCAATGGTAGTCGTTTCACTCAATTCTGACACTCCTACTTCAAGTTATGAGCAAAATACTGAGTCGCGGGAAATCTTTCCTACACTTCAGCACTTCCTACACTTCGCACACACCTTACCTACAGCAAATAAACACTTTCATGGATAAACAACACTCACAAGCACTCTTTCCAAGCAATACACATGCATACAAGCTCACAGAGAAGAAGATATAGAGTGAAGAAGACACAAATTCGAATTTATGTGCTCTCTATCCTCACAATGGCAAAAAGTCCTTTACAAAGAGTCACATTTGACTTATATACTTGTGCCCTAAAAATGTTCCTTTCACACAAGAGACCGGCACTTTATTTACTAAAAGACTAATTTCCTACTATTTTACATGGGTAAATCTCTAATCTTCTGTGGAGATGCATCTAGAGGACTCCTCTAGTGCATTTACAACAGAAATTATATTACAAGAATGGTTATGATACAAAAGTATGATGTCCAAATCGCAAAAATTTTGGGGCTTGTCTTTTTCTCTGCTTTGTGCTCTCTTTAGCTCTGCAACAAAGGCTCTAAAAATGTAAAATCTATAACTTTTCTACCATTTCTACCATGTGCCTCAGACCATCAAGATGGTCTAAGAACTTTGACTTTTTTGGAATACATCATAGGCATGATTGTTGGAGTTAGATGTCTGCGGAAGCACGTGAACAGCATAAGGAAGAAGAAGAAGCTTGGAGCACAACACACAATACTGAATGTATTACTAGAGAATGTACAAAGATAAGTAGCCCATTAGGGCAATAGGCGTATATACAAGCCGGGGGAAAAAAACCTCCTAAAGAGGGAAAAAAGTGCCCCGGCGGTCCTAGGGTGTTCACACACATCACTACCTAAATATATCAACAAATCCCCCCTGGGAGTGATGCGGTGAACAAGGAGCTAGCACTCATGTATAAGGAAGTGCCAAACTATGTGGAAATCACTCCACAAAAGGAAGTAAGCCCAAAGCTTTGCGGAAAGCTTCAAACTTCTCCCTAGGCAGAGCCTTCGTGAAAAGGTCTGCTATGTTCTCTTGTGTGGGTACATATGCCAAGCTGATCTCCCCAGGAGAGAACCTCTCCTTGACATAGTGATAATGCACCTCAATGTGCTTAGTGCGAGCATGGAACACAGGGTTCCTCGCAACTGCCAATGCGCTCTGACTGTCAGTGAAGATGGTTGTGGCAGCAGACTGGCCAACACTCAAATCAGCCATAAGGCGTCTGAGCCACACACACTCAACAGTCGCTGTGAAAGCTACCCTATACTCATCCTCACAACTGGAAGTGGCCACAGTAGGCTACTTCTTCCTCAACCAAGATATACATGAGCTACAAAGCATGAAGCAAAAACCACTAGTGGACACACGAGTATCATAGCAACCAGCCCAATCTGAGTCAGAAAAAGCATGCAAATATGGCGGTAGTGATCCCCCCTTGGGATAAAACAACCCAAGTAGCCGAGTACCACTCAAGTAGCGAAAGATGTGCTTAACCGCCTTCCAATGCATGACTCTTGGGCAATGCATAAACCTGCTCATCTGTGAGACAACAAACTAAATATCTGGTCGAGTAATGCATAAGTAAGTCAAGCATCCAACAGCCTACTGATAGAGAACAACATCAAATGCATCTCCAGCATCATGAAGACTCAATCGTAAACCTGTCTCCATAGGAGTGGCAATAGGCTTACAGTCTTCAAGGCCAAAACGCTGCAATAATGTGTCAATATATTTCATTTGACACAAAGCCATTCCACCATCTACTTGCATAAAATGAATGCCCAAATAGTGATGCAAATGCCCCAAATCAGACATCTCAAATGAGGCATGCAAATCAGCCTTGAAATCAGCAATATGCTTCTCAATAGGACCAGTGAGTAGCATGTCATTAACATAGACAACAATGATCAGAATCACATCATTAGCACGCTTAACATATAAGGTGCTTTCAGTTGGACTGTTCTCAAAACCATGTGCAACAAAATAGGCATGTATCTTCTCATACCAAGCACGTGGTGCTTGCTTTAAACCATATAATGCCTTCTTTAACCTACACACCGGGTTTTCATGCCCTTTCTGCACAAAGTCATGGGGCTGAAAAACATACACTTCTTCATGCAAGTCACCATTCAGAAATGTTGTTTTAATGTCCAACGCATGTACATTCCAACCATGATGGGCTGCAAGTGCACAAATGCTTCGAACAGTAGTCATACGGCATGTAGGTGCAAAGGTCTCATCAAAATCAATGCCTCTTTCCTATGCATAACCCTTTGCAACAAGCCTAGCCTTATACTTGTCAACTGTACCATCAGGTTTACGCTTCAGCTTGTATACCCACTTAGTGCCAATGGCCTTCTTGCCAAGAGGCAAGTCACATAAAGACCATGTACCATTCTTCATTATAGCATCATATTCAGATTGCATAGCATCCATCCAATTTTTTGACTTCTGTGCTTCATCAAAAGAAACAGGCTCATTCTCATCACAGAGACTAGACGCAGCCATAGCATAGCAATCTGATGCAAAGGAGGCACTATGAGAGCCTGAACGAGTACGATATGACAAAGGTGCATCTAATTTGCTGTCACGCAAAGTCTGCACCAACCATTTTGGCATAGTTTTTTCATGCTCAATACCAGATCTCTCATCAACAAGTGCATCATGTAAATCTGCATCAGAAATGGAATGATCTACATCAGCATATGAAACCTGCAAAGGCTGAGAAGTTGCCTCAATAGGACCAGCACTAGACTGTCCACATGTTCTTTCGTTCAGCAACTCCATTCTGATGAGGTGTATAAGGCACTGTACACTGGTGTTTTATCCCATGTTCAGCCAGAAATGCATTAAAATCAGAAGACATATATTCCCCCCCTCGATCAGAACAGAGGGTGCCCATTTTACATGCTGACAAATTTTTAGCCAAAACCAAAAACTGTTTAAAGCACATGAACACTTCGGACTTTGCTTTGAGTGGATATACCCATGCATGCCTGGAAAAATCATCAATGAAAGTCACAAAGTAAAGGTAATTTCCAAAAGAGGGTGTCTGCATAGGACCACAGACATCACTATGTACAAGTTACAATTTTTGTGTAGCCCAAATTGAACCATCTTTTGGAAAGGAGGAACGCTGCATTTTGCCTAAAATATAGCCTTCACAAACATGTTTTCCAGGTGCCTCAAGTTTGGGCAAAGAGGACACCATTTCAGGTTTTTGCACGCGTAGCAAACTAGCAAAATTCAGATGACCAAAGCGTGCATGCCAAAGCTTTGCATCTGACATAGCCTGAGAATCATTTACTGCACATGCCAAATCAGTTTTAGATTTTTCATAGTCTATGAGATTATGCAACCCACGACATAAAATGCCAGAAGCAATAATAACATCACCATTTGACAGATCATGAACTGTACATCTATCATCAACAAATTTCACAACCAAGCCAATCTTGGCTAATGCAGAAACTGATAAGAGATTCTTCTTGATCCCTTGCACAAATAAAGCATCTGACAAAGTGAAAGAACTACCATCAACAGTAGTCAAAATGATCTTACCGACTCCCATAACAGGATAAGAGGAGTTTTTGGTGCATGTAACAGTATTCCCTGTAGGGGCAGGCTCGAGTGAAGAGAAGAAACTGCGCTGCGAGGTAATATGTTTGGTCACCCCATTGTCAAAGTACCAAACATCTGAGTCTATTGCAGACATGCACTGCTCATGAGAAGACGGGTCAAAACTGCAAATAGTAGTGAACGCCCATTCTTCTTCCTGTACAAGGTTAGCAGACTCTGTTTTTGGTGTAGAGGCTTCTGCAACAACCATTCCAGCCTCTTTCTTCTTTGCCTCTTTTGTAGCCAGTTTTGGACAGTTCTTTATGATATGATCATTCCCTTTACAGTACTTACAAATAAATTTCTGCTTTTCTGATTTTTTCTCATCCTTGTCTCCATTTTTGCTTACTAGTAGAAGAACTCCATTTTCCTTTGCCCTTTTGACTAGCCAAGAAAGATTGATCTAGAACACGCATAATGGACTTGTTCTGCCTGGATTGATCTTCCTGCAATAGAACAGAGACTAACTCCTGAAATGACAAGGCATTTGGATTGCCTTTCATCATCAACCAAATAGTAGAAGCAAAACTCTGATATGAATCAGGAAGACCATTCAGAACGGTCTGCACAAGTGAGCTATCCGATATAACCTCATCAGCAGAAATCAACTGTTCCTTCAAGTCTTTGATCTCTGTTAGGAAACTATCCATAGAATCACCTTCATTCATGTGCTCACTCTCCAACTGTTTTCAGAGGTAAGCAACACGAGACTCATTCCTAGCTTGGTACAATGTGGTAAGTGTATCCCAAGCATCCTTAGCTATTCTGCAAGAGCGAATATGAGGAATAATGGCACGTTTGACAGACAAAGCTATCAATGCATGTGCCTGGGCATCTCTGCCATCCCAACGAATCTGCTCTCTAGTAGGTGCAGCAAAAACAACAGCAAGAATAGGAATCTGCACAATATCATCTTTGACACCATCTTCATCAGCTCCAGCACTTGTATTTGCAGTACCTGTTGTTACAGGTGTAACAGGACGTCTTTCAACACCCTGCACAATGTTCCATAATCATTTTGCAACAAATACATGTCGCATCATATAAGCCCATAATGGGTAGTTGGTACCATCCAACTTATCCTCAACAACCAACATACGGAATACATCACTGCTTTAGCCATGGCCGATGACTAAAATACCTTGATGCAGAAAATTGACTGTATCTCAAAAAGTTGAACGGAACTGCCTAGACGAGTTCTGCTAAACCTGTAGCAGACTTCGAGATGCTTATACTGGCGAATAGAAACAAGTATATATCTTTGGTACAAAAAGATGAAATAGCCTGCACAACCGCTGCGATAGTGCGTTTGGAGGCCGAAACAAGCTCAGATCACGATTTTGGCACCACAGAGTGAAGATGTTTTGATCTCGAAAACACCTTGAGTATGCTCACCAAAATTCGTACGATTTTGAGACTGCAAGAGGAGGAGTGTCGACGGTGCCCTAGATGAAGCGATGACCTGCTCTGATACCAATTGTTGGAGTTAGACGTCTGCAGAAGCATGCAAATAGCACAAGGAAGAAGAAGAAGCTTGGAGCACAACACACAATACTGAATGTATTACTAGAGAATGTACAAAGATAAGTAGCCCATTAGGGAAATAGGTGTATATACAAGCCGGGGGAAAAAAACCTCCTAAAGAGGGAAAAAGGTGTCCCGGCAGTCCTAGTGTGTTCACACACATCACTACCTAAATATATCAACAACGATGTAGGGTACCGTTGCGCACAAAGGAATCCATAGATGCATCTCATAAATTTTCATTTTGGTGAACCATCACGATTGGCTCATGACATCATGATGAGGTATCACCGTTGTGATTGGCTCACACCATTGCCACGCGACCGAACCATCATGATGATCAATGCAATCGTGACGGTTTGTGCACCATCGTGATCATGTGAGGCCATCAGGATGTTTCAGGTTGGTCATTACGACTATATAGATGCATCATCATGATGATCATGCCCACTCTATACCATCATGATTGGATCACACCATCGTGATGCCTCAAGACCATCGTGCTTTGGACCATCGTGATTCAGACAATCATGCTTTATGGCCATCTAGAAGCCTCGAACATTAGTGACCATTGCGATGACCTACTTAGATTAGACCATTGCAATGAAATACACATAAAGACCATCACGACGACTCTTTTCTTGTGGACCATCGCAATGACCCCAGACCATCGTGAAAATTCCACACCATCATGACAGTTTGAGAACATCACGACTGCCCATTACCATCGTGACTTTTGTAGACCATCGCGACGATTTAGTTAAAATGCAAAAATTAGGGTTTTGTTTTTTTGGGAGATTTTGAGGACAATTTGAGTGATTTTTGAGGACTTCCTAGCTTCTGATTGAAGAGATCCTCTTTGCCTATTTTAACCCCCCAAGAACCTGAACTATCATAACTTTCTCATATGAAATCCATTTTTTGAGCTCTAGACCTCATTCATATTTAGATAGGATAAATTGAGCTTGACACTCCTGTGGGACTAGGAAACCAAGGGGGCACTGGAGGATTTCACAAAGAGAAAAAGGACCCATAAAAGTGTATATATCAAAGTGCTTGTCCATTCAAGTTAAATATTGGTCTAAACTTTAGATTTTTATAGGTTTATTAAGAGTCACCCAAGGACATCCAAAGCAAGGCAAACAGTGGAGCAAGCAAGGCTTGGGAAGCACGCCTTCTTGGGCACCAGAGCATTCAACAAATTGGACTTGAGGTTGGAAGAACTCTCAACCCCCTCAGTCAATTGCTAGCTTAGGCTAAGAGCGAGTAGTATTGTTGATTGAATTAGGATGATGATAGGAACTATTGAAGTACAAGAGCATTAATTTTTCAAGTCCAAGCGTAAACTAAGGGATCGCGATAATGGAAACCCTAAAGAAAAGAATGTAAATTCAACGGTACGAGAAATTAAACAAACAAACAAAAGAAGATTCCTGATGTATACATTGAGAAAAGACAAGAGTCTAAAAGAAATGAAAACGAAACAAGTAACTGAGAACAAAGAAGTGGTTGTGACTAGAATGCATATTGAGTGATCGAGGGAGATAAATTCATGAACCTTAGATCACGAAAGTATATAGGCAAGGCCGATCAACGAAGCGTTAGGTCATCTAAAGCATGTGTGAGTACCAGAGCATGTTTGTGGGCTCAACAATTAAGTACCTACCCTTATGATTTGAGCTCAGAGACAAGTGAGTCTAAAATGGCTTATAGCATGGAGAGACCAGAAGGAGGGTTAAGTGTAACTTATTTAGAAAGACCCGAAGGACCCTACATGACCCATTTAGAATACATCCAAACCAACTACTTAGGTTCTCGCATCTATGAAGATGGTTTGAGAAGGTCGGTTGTTCAATTGGACAACCATGTCCAACCCATTGGATTGCAACATCCGGTGGTTAAGTTCAAGAGAGATGCCTACTTAGACAAGGACGGAACAATGTATATCATAACTAATGTGCTTAACCACACTAATGAGTTTGGTGTAGTTATTCGTGAGATGAAAGCAAGAGCCCAAGGGCAAGAACCATTAGGAGACAAACCTAGGACACCTAGAGGGAGATAGATATTGACAAGGATGCTAAAATCAAAATGGAATCCTCAGGATAACAGAAGCATTGAGTTATTCCTGAATAAGGACACTGATGAAGCATTTTCGAGGTATAGGATGGAACACCCAAATGAAATAGGTTCGATCACGATCTATGAATTAAAGGACCTTGATATGCCTGGAAAGGTAGTATACCTAGACAACACATCAGAACGAGTGTTCATAGTGTCTAATCATTCAAGAAATGCTTACACATGGAGAGGAGAGTTGGCGTTCCCCTTATCATGAGAAAATGCAAACACTAGCCATCAAGGAGCTAGAACATCCTCAGCCCATGGGTCCCAAAGAGTAATCCACAAGTTTAAACAGCCCCCTAGGAAACTATTAGAGTTGCAGAACGTAGGTTTAGATAGTACATTGTGAGATGCCTAATGCCATAACTTCCCACACACACCAAGCAAGTGTCTTTGTTTTGGACGGCCTCTTGAGCTCTAAACTATGATCTTACGTATATCTAAAGGAACTCAAAACTTTAGAGCAGGTGTATGGATTTGTATAGACATTGAGGATAATTTAGGAGATGAATTGGAACTTTCAAACGTCTACAAAGATTCAGATAGCTCCTCTCAATCATTCTCTAAACATTCTAGCTCCATACAAGACCTAGTTGAGAAGGTGGCTCAGAAACTAGGCATCTCTAGCAAACAGATACCCAGGTTCACATTTGTTAAACGTTGTTACACCTACGATGGTGATCATATGGCAAATGTGTGTTCTAACGTAACACAACCTCAAGCCAAACATAGTGGCCAATACTGCATAATTGAAAGGCAGTACACTAATCCTACAACACAAGACTACCCCTACAACAAACAAGTGGTCTAACAAAACTACCCACAAGCATATCCCCAACCAAGTACATACCGAGGTCAGTACAATGCTCAACCTCATTACTACAGGCCCCCACATAACTACCCTTATGAGACTCAACCAAGACCTCAACCAATTTTGGCTCAATAGCCACCCCCTCCAGCCAATGTAATCTCAATCAAATACGCTTATGTAGAAGAGAACCTTCATAGGGTTTTAGTGCCTTCTTCACCCCTGATCATTGCAAGTGACCCCAAGTCAAATAGCTTCAATTCCACCCATGTAGATAGTCCACCCGCATACTACACTAAATCGCTAGAACACATCGAAAAATATCAATACAATAGTCCATCGTTGGAACCCAATTGGGAGCTAGACTACACCAATGTAATGTATGCCAACCCCAACCCACTGCCCTAGTTGAGACAACCAAGACCACAGGTTCCTAAAGGACCATGTTTTAGGTGCCAAGGAGATCACTACATAAGAGAATGCCCTCATCCCCCACTGTCAGGTGAATCCTAGTACTTCAATATTCAAGGTTTTTATGTGGATTGTGGGAAAGAACATTTTGTAAGAGATTATCCAAAGAACCCCACTAATGCATCTAAAGTGGCACCCATAAACGTGATAGGTATTGTGCACACCTCAAATGGGTCCCCACCACATATGTGCCCATCTAGGCAATAATGAGAGCCCAAGCTCAATGGCACAATCAACAACATAAACTCAATAAAGCAATGGAGAACAACAAAGTTGGAGAGTTTAGTGGGAGGAAAACCAAAACTTGGAAGGATTCACGAGAAAGAATCAAGAGAAAATGGAGTAAAAAGATAAACAAATTGGAAGGAAGTCTAAAAGAAATTAGAGCTAAAATCCTAACTTTGCAAGAGTCGAACTAGAAGACCTCGAATCAAAAATCAGGATCAGTTTTAGCTGAACCCATGCCTAAAAATCTAGACATGATGTTTCGAGGACACTAGGCAAGGTTAAGAGAAGGACCCCATGTAGCTGAATTGAGTAAGAACTATCCAAGAGCAGACCTAGAAATTGAGAGAACTAAGCTTTGCATGAAGATGGTAGAATTAGCCCAAACCATATTTGAAGCCTCTCGATATATCAATTGGAGTAACATAGAAAAGCTAGAGTTACACTTTCAAGGACTATTGGAGAGGCTAGAACACTTGCTTTCTAGCAATGAAAAGAAGAGTCTACAGAAGAACTCTACTGTTCCAAAGGTACAAGAAGGTAATGGACCATCACTGTCTCAAGTGCCAAATACTGAGGGTGGAGAAAATCTTTCTTCCATACATAAGTACTCACAAGGATTTCTGAGGGAAATCCAAGAGAAGAAGTGGAGATGAGAGCAAGAAACCCATCCCCCTATTCAAGCGATAGATGATTCGTAGGAACAATTTCCCCAAGACATACCCTCCATTTATGACGATGTAGAGGAAGAGCAACTTAGTGAACCAATGGATTTTGAATCTAATTCCTAACAAGAATTACCCCAATTTGTAGGACCTTGGGAAGCCAAGTCTATCAGTATGAGAGCTCCCACCATAATAGTTAGAAATGAGGAATCAGTAATTCTCGAGAACATGCAAATGATTAAAAACACTAAAGTGCAGTGTCATCTCAATTTAGAAGAATTGTTGAAATTAAACCTAAGTTGTGTAAGCACATAGCAAACTAGTTCCCGAAGATAGCTACCACTCACTCTTAGTGAGGTTCACACAAGAAGGTACAAGAAATACCCGTGGAAAGAATTGGAGATATGAGCAAGGGAGAGGAAGGTAATACCTATCTTCCAATAACCCACCAAGGCTACACCACCAAATCCATCCTAGATTAGGGAGTAGTAGTAGCCATTGCTACCACTGATTTATGGAAACATTGTGGCAAGCCAGCACTAAGACCCACAAGAATGAAGCTGAAAATGGCTAACATACATATTGAGAAGCCATTAGGCTTACTAGAAGGGGTATCTCTCACCACTTGTGGTGTAGAATTTGAGCACATCTTTGCCATTTGTGAGTTTGGGAAAAATCATGCATATGAGATGATATTGGGAAGACCATTCATGCGACAGTTGCAAATTGTACAAGATTGGGGAACCAACTCTATATACGTGCAACATTTAGGAGTGACCACCAAAGTTAACCTTAAGGGTTATTCCCATCGAGATGTACCCCCAATACAGTGGAATACCATCCATAGGACCCCAAAAGAAACAGAGCTTATGCATTCGTTAGAATCAAATCCATCATGGTTGCATGAGGACACTCATCTATGGATGTGTAAAGTAGCTAAAAAAGAGGAAGAATGATTAAAAGCCAGAGCTTTAGGTTTTGAACGACATCCACAAACTCTTCAAGACCTTGCTTATGCGTCGATAGAGAATTTGAGCCTCATGGCAAGGCAGCAATCTTAGCTACCATGGGTATAGTAGTTAATTAAGAATAGTGGACCCCTCACTGTGATGAGGAAGGATATGACATTTCCATCTTTATGATAGAGCCCTTAGAGGAGAAACCTCTTCTAGAAGAATGCAAGGAATTGGTCCAAGAGCCGGACGAGACGAGTGACGAGGACCTAGAGTCCATTATCATGGAACCCTTCTACTCAATAGAAGAGGAGTATCTTTACTTTGTGGAAGCCACTACCCTTGAGATGGGAAAGGACAATCAAGTTGAACGACCCAAGTCACTCACAGAATGTAAAGAAAATAAGCACAAAAAGAAGAAAGAATCGCCTAAGATGGAAGAAGAAGACCATCTTTTAGAAGTACTAGAGAAATTTAAAAAATATGAAATAGAAGAAAGAAGAATCATGGTGTGGATGCCTAAACGAGATGGAGGCATTGGATAGGTCTATGATAATCGAAGAAAACTAAAAAAATAATAGTCACGATAGAAGAAGGAGAAAACAAAATCACATACATAGGGGCATGATTTGATGGAAGAAGAAGAAGACGAAGAGTGAAGGGCCCTATTGCGAGAGTATAGGGATGTATTTGCTTGGAGTTGCAAGGATTTGAAAGGAGTCCACCCAAATATATGCTCCCATATGATTCCTATGACCCCAGAGGCCAAGCCTTCTATGCAAAAACCATACACCTATAATGATAACTACATTTCCAAGATTAAAGAGGAGATAGATTGTTTAATAGAAGCATGATTTTGTTACGAAATTGAGCATAACGAATGGGTATCCCCCATTGTGGTTGTGTCCAAGAAAAATGGGAAATTTCATGTGTGTATTAGCCTTAAAAACTTTAATGGAACCACGATTAGATACAATTATCCTCTTCCTATCACAGAACATTTATTGGAACGAGCTATGGGCAAGGAAGTCAACAACTTTCTTGATGGATTCTCAGGCTATAATCAAGTAGCCATTGCCCCTGAAGATCAACATAAGAGAGCCTTTGCCATAGAGTGGGGCAAATTTGCATTTTGTGTGATGCCATTTGGGCGGACAAATGCATCCACCACTTTTCAATGATTAATGTGTCATGTCTTTAGGGAGTTCCTCCAAAAGAACTTGGAAGTTTACATGGATGATTTGTGTGCACATTCTAATATGAGACAAACCCACATCCCTAAATTAAGCAAGTTTTTGACAAATGTAGAGAATATTAGGTTTTTTTGAACCTAGAAAAGTGCATTTTCATGGTCAAGCAAGGAAAGATTCTAGGACACATTGTGTCAAAGAACGGAATCTCTACGGATGAAGAAAAGGTGAGAGTAATTGCAGAATTACCTAGGCTAAAAAATGTGAAGGAGGTACAGGCTTTCATGGGAGATTGTGGATATTATCGACAATGTATACACATGTATGTGATCATTGCAAAGCCTTTGTACACCCTTTTGACCAAGTTTGAATGGATTGATGAATGTGAGAAATCATTCAATGAACTCAAATGATGCTTGTGTTTAACACCCATCTTAACTATGGTAGATTGGAGAAAGCCATTCCATGTTCACGTGGATGCATCCAACTATGCCATAGGGTGTGTGTTGACACAACCCACGAGTGAAAAAAATATTGATCTTAGCACCCACTAGATGGGTTAAGTGGACTACATTAGTGGTCAGGTGTTACATTAGTGGCCAAATAGGCACTATAGCCTCTTCATGTCCATCCTCCACACTTCCTGCAGGCCTACCTAGATATGTTGTACAGAATGTCTCACCTTTTGATGGGAAGTGATGCAATTGTTGGACCTCCCTTCTTTTCCAAAGCAGAGTGTCAACAAGACCTCTCAACCTCAATCACAGAGAAGTCAACCACGACTTAGGAACTCAAATTGACGACAATACTAGATGACCCCAAGGTGGAAGCAACATCAACATGTCAAAGCAATCAGCATAAAGCAAGTATGGGTGCCAAAAGGTCAGAAAGCACCAATTGGTTCCTGCAATGCAGGCCATGATGGGAAGAGGCCACAAGAGAATCAAACTCTGCATTCAACATCCCCTAAATCTTCTTCTCCATCAATAAGAGCCTAACAAATTTGGATCGCCAAGAAGTATGTGACATAGCGACCCCATCCCACATAGATCTAGGTACCCAAAAGCTATCTTCTAGCTCAACACCGAAACCATGTAATACACACCCCTCCAAAATCATCACATCCATCGACACTACCACTGCCAGATTCATCCTTTGTACTTCAGCCAAAACAACATACCCACATATCAACTCTTAGAAAATGGATGCCAAAATACATCCAAAAGCCTCCACACGATCTTTTGTATGACATAACACCTCTCACGACTAACCCTTATCGTTGTAATAATTCACTCACAATTAAACCTTGTATAAATTCATCCTCAATAACCCACTATCACTTGTAATAAAATCTCATCAAAAGCAATGTATGCACTATCTAAAGCGTGTAGGTGTCTAGCGACCTGCATTAATTTATGAGAAATCACTACATAACTCACCTCACAACAAATGGCTACACGAGTTATGCATCGGTTATGGAAAGGGATTTCCGTCTCACTTGAATGGGATCGTAATTAATTTCCATACTAATGTGTTATCCTTTTGTAGCAGATCATCTACACACACAGTCAAATCACCATGCAAACTGAAAGAACCGTTGAGGCTAGCACCAATACCACAGTAGTAAATTTTGGTAATTTGTTGGTCGAGCCACACCCTGTAATGAAACCACCAGAATTCAAAGATTTTATGGGGCCAATGCCGATTGAAGATCCTCCCCTTGGAAGAGCTGAAAAAGTACACAACAACTCGCACTAGTTCCAAGGATTAGCAAGACCTCTGGCCAATGCAAACTACATTATGATGCAATGCTATGTTTTAGTGGTGGCACGTGGGCAAGATATCAATTATTCTCATGGGAGTTCGAAGATCTTCGAAATTCAGAGGAATTATGACCTATTTGGGCCAGGGTAGGATTCACAAAGTATTTTAGTGCTCCCCTTCAAAAATCGGATTTTTATCAATGCGTTTATTTGGTGACCACTCTTGAACCCCCTGTTAGGAAGGAATTGTCAGGGACATTCATTTTTCCCTCACTAGTTACCGATCCCCCTTTTAAGAAGTTCTATCTCTTGGCCAATCTCAACCGTGCATAACTCAAGATCCATGGTACCCACACTCCAATGAAAAGGGAGAGGCTCATTCCCGAGCCAATGAAAAGGGGTGTTCTTAAGTGGCCTGTTGAAGCTCAAAGTCAAGGACAAAGCATGGAAGCACATCAAAAGGTGGACACACAAGGAAAGGGAGCAAGTAGGGAGCTCGAAGAAGTGTATGTCAAATTTTCAGAAGAATCCCCTACAAAAATAGTGATTTTCATCACTAAAAACCATTGTAAATACCATTATCTATTTTTAGTAACTCCATTTTGTTCAAGCCGAGGAGTCCTCGAGCTTGAGGAGTATTAGAAGTACCATTGTACCAATTTTCATAATTTTTAGACTTCGTTTGAGCCCTCAAATAAGCCCTGGAACCTAATTTTTAACTAGGCCGAACACTAGGTATGGACAGGGCCAAAACTAGTCAAAAAACTATAAAAAGAGCTAGAGAGCTCATTTTTGGGGTTAGCTTGTTAGAGAATAGAACTTTTGTAAGAGAACTCTTTTGCAATCTAAGCTTTCCATTGTTCCTCTCTTTGATCTTACTTTGTGCGCGTGTATGTGTATGTGTGTGCATGTTTGTGTGCTTTCACTCACGCACTTGTGCCTTCACTTGCTCGTGGTCTTCATACCGGTCCTCACGTCTCCGCGGATTGACAAGTAAAGGAGGTGGTGCTTACGCTTGAGCTACACCAAATGTTGGCGCCGTTGCCGGGGAGAGAGCTTCGAGGACGAGCATTGTGATGGTAAGATCGTAGATTTGCGACGTTGGAAGGTAAAAAAACTATCATTTCAGTTCATTTTCTGTTTTTTCCTCTTCATCTTCATCATCATCATCATCTCCACCTTCTTCCATCTTCTTCTTCATAGAAAATTCTTGTTTTTTAGTGCATTTTCACCATCTTCATACCATTTTTCATGCATTATTGTGTGGGAAGGAGTTAGGAGAAGCAAGGGAGAGCAAGCGCTGTGTTTTTTTCATGATTTTCTGCTCATACGGAGCTCGCCATAGCCGGCGCTCAGAAATTTGAATTTCCCGCCAAAAAACACGATTCTGTGATGAAAATCGCGATTCTGTGAAAATTCAAAA
This sequence comes from Ceratopteris richardii, assembly GCA_020310875.1. Lineage (NCBI taxonomy): Eukaryota > Viridiplantae > Streptophyta > Polypodiopsida > Polypodiales > Pteridaceae > Ceratopteris > Ceratopteris richardii. The sequence goes on from CM035419.1 coordinate 185,874,395, forward strand.
TTTTTTGAAAAGTCACAATTTTCTGTTTTCCCGCCTAAAAGTTGGCTGAAAAAATCACGATTCTGTGGTCATTCTCAGAATCACGATTCTGTGATTGTGCTCAAAATCGCGATTCTCACAAATCACGATTTTCAGTCAAAAAACACGATTTTGAGAAAACACGATTCCCTACTCAAAATCGCGATTCTCAAAAAATCATGATTTTCAGTAAAAAACATGATTTTCTGAAAAAAGGCGATTCTGTGTAATCACGAATTTTTGCTCAAAATCGCGATTTTCTAAAAACACGATTTTGTGCTCAACATCGCGATTTTCATGCCAAAAACACGATTATGAGAAAATACGATTTTCAGTGGGCTCAAAATCGCGATTCTCACAAATCACGATTTTCAACAAAAAACACGATTTTGTGAATCACGATTCTTTGAGTCAAAATCGCGATTTTCAAAAACATGATTTTGTGATCAACATCGCGATTTTCATGTCAAAAAACACGATTTTCAGAAACATGATTTTGTGATCAAAATCGCGATTTTCATGTCAAAAAAACACGATTTTGTGATCAAAATCGCGATTTTCAAAAACACGATTTTGTGATCAAAATCGCGATTTTTAGAAACACGATTTTGTGCTCAACATCGCGATTTTCTTGTTAAAAACACGATTCTGAGAAAATACGATTTTCAGTGGGCTCAAAATCGCGATTCTCACAAATCACGATTTTCAGCCAAAAACACGATTTTCTGAAAAAGGCGATTCTGTGAAAACACGAATTTTCGCTCAAAATCGCGATTTTCAGAAACACGATTTTGTGCTCAACATCGCGATTTTCAGAAACACGATTTTGTGCTCAACATCGCGATTTTCTGAGTTCACAAAATCGCGATTCTCTGAAAGTTCACAAAATTGCGATTTTCTCCAAAGGTCCTGTTTGCCTGTTTTGACCCCCAGGAGCCTGAATTGGCATAACTTTTTCATCCAAAGTCCATTTTTTGAGCTCTATAGCTCGTTGGAAAGCTCGTTTTAAATCCTACACGACCTCAATTGTTTTTTTCAAGAATAACGCGTTGATTTTGAGATAGGATAATTTGAAGTTGACCCTCAAGTGGGACTAGGGAACCAAGGGGACTCCAAAGAATTTTGAACCATACCAAGGGGAAAATTTGGACTCTTGACTAAAGCTTATGAACCTGAGATCTAGTAGACACTTAGGCAAGGATAAACAAAGCATTAGATCTTCTGAGGCTAGTGTCAACCATACATCCAAGTCTTAGGCACAACAACTAAGTGGTCATCTTTTACTAAGTTCAGACACAAGTGATTCAGAAATGTCTTTTAGTATGGGAAAACCTGCAGGTGGCTCAGGGACTGCCCATCTACAAACACCAGAAGGTCCCTATAAGACACAGTTGGAATATATTCGGACCAACCAATTAGGTGCTCGCATCTATGAGGATGGTCTGAGGCGATCAGTGGTCCAACTCAAAAATCCAGATCAATCCTTTGGACTTGAACACCCGGTGGTCAAGTTCGAAGAGGGTTCATACATTGATAAGGAAGGAACCATGTATGTGGTCACCAACCTACCAGATAGGACTGATGAGTTTGGAAATGTCATTCCTGATAATGAAATAGGAGACCTAGAACAAGGAAATGTAGGACAAGGACCCCAGACTCCTAGAGGTAAGTCAGTTTTGACCCGAGTGATCACTCCAGACTGGATCCCTCAAGATAACAAAAGCATAGAACTATTTTTTAATAGAGAAACAAAGGAAGCCTTTTGGAGATTCAAGCCAGATCAACCTAGCCAATTGGGCATAGTCATCATCTACGAGTTCAAGGATCCAGAGATACCAGGCAAGGTTGTCTACCTGGATAACACATCAGAGAAAATTTTCTTGGTAACAGAACATGATAGACATGCATATACTTGGAAGAATGAATTGATTTTCCCCCCACCAAGATCCAATGTTTCCCATGGCCTCCAAGGAGTAGGATCATCCCACGCTCATGAAGCCCAGAGAGAAAGAACTAGAGAGAGACCTGAGGTAAGTTTTGCACACACCGTGGGTAGGAATAGATCAGGATTTGAAAATGAAAGACCTGAAAGAGAGAGACATCAAGCACATAGGCAAAAAAGAGATGAACATGATTTTCCGTTGCCTAGACCCCGAGAGCACCCAAGAACCCTTAGACCCACTCAAGTGATCAAGGCAATGAAGAATTATTTTGACGGGTCAGGAGATCCTTATGATCATGTGGTCGAGTTCAAACAAGTGTTAAGAGCTGAACAGGTTGAGGATTTATTCACCCAATACGAGGCATTTGGTTTGACTCTTAAGGGCACTGCCTTGGCTTGGTTTCAACCATTGAGTAGTCGCAACTATCGCGATATAGGTCAACTGCTAGACGAATTCATTGTAGAATTTTCCAAGAGTGGTATCAGGCATAACACATCGTCCCTGATCCACAGTTTCAAGCAGACACCCCAAGAAACAGTGCGACTAGTAGGTAGAAGGTTCAGACAGTACCTAGAAAGATGCCCTACTCCAGAGTTACCCACACCAGCTAAACAAGTGGCTTTGTTCTTAGATGGCTTACTGAGCACAAAATTAAGATCATATGTGTACTTGAAAGAGCCTAGATCCATAGAAGAGTGCATGCGGACGTGCATCGACATAGAAGATAACTTGGGTGAGGAGTTAGGATTGTCCAAACTCTACAAAGATTCGGATAGTTCTACTAGTCATACTTCAAAGATCTCCACAGAAATAGAAGAGATAGCTGAGCAAGTTGCCAAGAAGCTGGGAGTCCAAAATAAACAAACATAGAGAGTCACTCCAGTGAATCGGTGTTATACTTGTGGGGGCGACCACATGGCTAATGTATGCCCAATGCAAAACCAAAACATTAGAGAAAGGAATGCTCCATATTGCACTATTGAGAGAAAATACACAAACCACACGGCTCAAGATTGTCCCTACAATAGGCAGGCTGTTAGACAGAATTATCAGCAACCTTACCCACAAGGTAGGTATCAGAACCAATACCAACAGCCATATTATAGACCACAACAGCAATATCAGGTACCATATAGGCCACAATCTGTCTTGGGAAACCAACCACCAGCTCCAGCCAATGTGATTCCAGTCAAATATGCTGTGGGAGATGAAAATCCAAATAGAGCATTGGTGCCCCTAACCCCATGGATACCAGATAATGATTCTCATGCTCATAGTTCAGACTACTCCCATGAAGGTAGTCCACATGCATATTACACAGAGTCACCTAAACAGAGTGAGATTTACTCGTATCAATATGAGGCACCACCTATGGAGCAAAATTGGGAGCCAGAATACTCCAATGTCATGGACACAAATCCTAACCCTAGGCCCCAATTGAGACAAATGAGACCACAAGCCCCTAGAGGATCTTGTTTTAGATGTCAAGGTGATCATTTCATTCGTGACTGTCCCCACCCATCATCTCCGAGTCAAGGACAGGCTATCACAATACAGGCTTTTTGCCCTGATTGTGGCAAAGACCATCTCCCCAGAGATTGTCCAAGAAACCCCTCCAGTGCACCCAAGATTACACCCATTAATGTGGTAGGCTTAGTGGCAGATTCAAGTTCAAGTAGCAGTAATGTGGCACCTATACAGGCAGTTACTAGGGCACAAGCATTAAAACAAGATAAACCAGCAGAGCAATCGGAGTCGAGTGAATCAGGAGAGCCTAGTAAGAGGAAAACAAGAACATGGAAGGATACCAGAGAAAAGGCCAATCGTAAGTGGAATAAAAAGTTATCGGAACTAGAAGAAAGCTTGAAAGACGCAAAAACAAAAATAGAAGACATTGCATCTCAAAACCCCTCGCATGCCGAAACTCCATCCACTCCACCTCATCCCACCCCACCACCCATTGTAAATAGACCACAACCAGGGTCTGTTCTTGCAGATCCAACCCCAGAAGGCTTGGACATGATGTTCAAAGCCTACGAGGCTCGACTTCAAGAAGGGCCTACAGCTGCAAATCTAGACAAGAGTTACCCTAGAGCGGATTTAGAGATTGAACGGATGAAAATGTGCATGAAAATGGTAGAACAAGCTCAAGCTATACTTGAGACTAGTCAAAAGTTCAATCAGACAAACTCTGTCAAAGGGGATTTGCATTTCCAGGGCTTACTAGAACTATTAGAGCAGTTGGTAAACAAACCACAAGTTCCTTTACCTCCACAGGCTCAACCAGTTATTGAAAGAGGAAGCTCACCACCAATGGCAGCTTATGTTCCTAATTCCACGGATCCAGGAATACCTCCTTCAATTCAACAGTACTCTCAAGAATTCTTGCGGGAAATACAAGAAGAGAAATGGGCCAAGGAGAAGGGTAATTCCCCTCCTATTCCTGAGATTGATGATCTTCATGATCAATTTCCCCAAGACATTCCATCTATTTACGGAGATGAAGCAGAACAACAAGAAGACGAAAGGTTAGATTTTGAATCTAATACCTTAGAAGAACTGCCTCAATTTCCAGGCCCATGGGAATCTGAATCTCTCCAGATTAGAGCTCCCACAATACTAGTAAGAAATGAAGACTCAGTGGCTCCAAGGAACACGGATGTCGTGAAGAACACTAAGGTTTAGTGTCATCTCACTGTAGAAGAGCTGCTCAAAGCAAAACCTGAGCTTTGGAATCATGTGAAGGATCATGTTCCAGAACTTGATTCCGACATGCCAAAAGCAGGCTCCAAGCAAAGGGTACCAGAGATACCTCTAGACAAAATAGGGGACATGTGTGAAGGTGAAGAAGGTAATACTTATCTCCCAATCACCTACCAAGGTTACACAACCAAAGCAATCATAGATTCAGGTGCTGGTGTTGCTATTGCGACCACCTCCTTGTGGAAACAATGGGGCAAGCCCACATTAAGACCAACTAGAATGAAGCTTCAAATGGCTGATGGTCATTTTGAAAGACCTCTAGGATTGCTAGAAGGGATCACTCTAACCACTTGTGGTGTAGAGTTTGAGCACACATTTGCTATATGTGACTTTGAGAAAAATAATGTCTATGAGATGATCCTAGGAAGACCCTTCCTACGACAATTGCAAATAGTACAGGATTGGGGAACTAACTCCTTGTACTTACAGCACTTAGGGGTCACCACCAAGGTCAATTTGAAGGATTACACCTTCAGAGATGTACCACCCCTACAGTGGAATTCTATCCACAAAGTGAAAGACGATTCCATCTCTGTGCATTCTGAAAGTTCACATGATCCATCATGGCTGCATGAAGATACTCATTTGTGGATGTGCAAGGTCGCAAAGGAAGAGGAAAAACGTTTAAAGGCAAGAGAAGAAGGAACTTCGCTAGGAGATAGACCAGTTAGAGACCCAGCCTACACACCGATGATCTTTCCAGATGAGGAGTTTGAGCCTCATGGCTGGCCAGAAATCTTAGCCACCATGGACATTGCTGTCAATGAGGAACAGTGGACACCTCATTGTGATGAGGAGGGTTATGATATCTCAGTTTTCATGTGTCAACCCTTGCTAGAAGAATGTGACCCTAGTGATGTCATAGAAGAAGAAGAGAATGACGATGACCTGGAGTCTATTGTGATGGATAGTTGCTTTAACTCAGAGCAGCACTATCTAGAAGATATAGGAGTGTTCACCCAGAAAGAAGAAGAACCTCTCACAAGTATTAAAACAGTAAACTCAAAGGATGGAAGTGAGAGTAGTCAAAAGAAAAAGAAAAGAAAAGCAGTGAAACAAGAAGAGGAGGAATCATTGTTTGAAGTACCAGAAAACTTCAAGAAATATGAAGTTGACGACCGCAAAATTTTGGTACGAATGCCTAAGAGAGAGGCCATCATAGGAGAATCATATGATAATAAAGAAAAGACCAAGAAGATTGTAGTGACCATTGAAGAGAACGAAGAGAGATGCACATATATAGGAGATGACCTAAGTGCAAGAGAGGAAATGGAGCTCATAGCTCTATTAAGGGAATATAGGGATGTGTTTGCATGGCACTATAGAGACTTGAAAGGGGTAGATCCAAGAATTTGCTCTCATACTATCCCCATGACTGCTGATGCTAAGCCCACCAAACAGAAGCCCTACACATATAATGATACCTATGCAGCCAAAATAAAAGAAGAAATTGATAGGTTGATTGAAGCTGGATTCATCTATGAGATTGAGCATACCGAATGGGTGTCCCCCATTGTTGTGGTACCCAAGAAGAACGGGAAGTTGCGAGTGTGTATTAACCTTAAAAAAGTTAATGCCGCTACGATTAGAGATAGTTATCCACTTCCAATCACAGAACACCTTTTGGAGCGTGTTGCAGGCAAGGAAGTTTATAGCTTCCTTGATGGATTTTCAGGTTACAATCAAGTAGCCATTGCCCCAGAAGATCAACACAAAACAGCTTTTGCTACAGAGTGGGGAATCTTTGCATTTCGTGTGATGCCATTTGGGCTCACCAATGCACCTGCAACATTCCAAAGGCTCATGTGTCATGTCTTCAAAGAGTTCTTGCGAAAGAGCTTAGAAGTGTATGTGGATGATTTATGTGCTCATTCCCAAGAAAGAAGGTTTCACATCTCTGAGCTGAGACAAATCTTCAACAAGTGTAGAGAATATCGAGTGTGTCTGAACCTAGAAAAGTGTGTGTTTATGGTGCGTCAAGGTAAAATCTTAGGTCATATTGTTTCTAAGAATGGAATCTCAACAGATGAAGATAAGGTACGAGCCATAGCGGAGCTACCAAGGCCAAGGAATATTAAAGAGGTACAAGCCTTTATGGGCCATTGTGGATACTACCGTAGGTTTATCCACATGTACGCGATCATAGCTAGACCCCTTTATGCCTTGTTGTCTAATTTTGAGTGGAACGACGAATGCGAGAACTCTTTCAACGAACTGAAGAAACGTTTGTGCACGGCACCAATACTCACCACTCCTGATTGGAATAAACCATTCCATGTCCATGTGGATGCATCCAATCATGCCATAGGATGTGTGCTAGCACAACCCACTAGTGAAGGAAACTTAGATTTGCCCATAGCATATGCTAGTAGACAGCTCACTGTAGCTGAACGGAACTATACCACAACTGAGCGAGAGGGCTTAGGCATGGTATATGCTGTGAAGGTTTAGACACTATTTATTGGCCAACAAGTTCAAGTTTTTCACTGATCATCAAGCTTTGTTATATTTGGTCAATAAACCTTGCAATACTGGACGCTTAGTAAGATGGTTCCTCTTACTAATGGAATATGACTTTGAAGTTGTTGTCAGGAAAGGTAGAACCCACCTTCGGGCAGATCACCTTTCTCGCATCACTTCAGGAGAGTCACCGCAAGGAGTGTCTGACGAATTACCGGATGCTTATCTGTTCAATTTAGAAGTTGTTCCTAAATGGGCAAATAAGTTGGTACCAGTCCTAACCTTTGGCCCTGCAAATAAGAATGTGAAGACATCACAAGAAGAAATTGTAAAATCACAAAAATATCACATATTAGCAGGAAGCATGTACAAACAAGATACTGAGGGTGTATTAGCTTGTTGTGTGGAGGATGATGAACATAGTAGTTGGTTGCAACAAGCCCATGAAGGAATGCTAGGAAATCACTATTCTAAACAAGGAACATTGCAGAATCTAAAGCGTTTAGGAGTGTATTGGCCTAGCATGGACAAAGAAATACATGAGTGGATTAAGAATTGTCCAAGGTGCAGAGAGAAACCCCCAGTGGAGCATGCGACCCTTTATCAAGTGTCATTAATTCCAGATTGGAGTGCTCCATTGGTAGAGTTTATGAGATCGGGAAGATTACCCAAAGAGGCTAGTCTAGCAAGAAGAAGAAGCATGGAGCAAGAGGCTCAAGGCTATGCCCTAGTAGGAGACAACCTATACCGAAGAGGCAAAGATGCTTACTTACGACTGTGCGTTTCACGAATCAGATTATTTGAAAGTCTTAGAAACTGCACACAGCGGTGTTGCAGGTGGACATTTTGGTCCTGACCGAGTGATCAAGACCATTCTATTCTCAGGACTTTGGTGGCCCACTCTTCATATGGATGCACATACCTATGTGAAGAAATGTGACACATGCCAACGTGCACAATATCTAGTTAGAAAAGACGAGATGCCCTTGAGGCCAATGATGGGAGGACGTGCATTTTCGAAGTGGGGCATAGACTTCATAGGTCCTATTAACCCCCCAGCTAGAAACTCCCATGCAGAGTACATCATTGTAGCCACAGATTACCTTACAAAGTGGGTAGAAGTCAAAGCCACAACAAAGAATGATGCTCAGACTACGGCTAAGTTCTTATTCGAGAATGTGTTCACGAGATATGGACTACCAATAGAGTTGGTGAGCGATAGAGGCACACACTTCTTGAATGAAGTCATTGAAAATCTTCTCCAAGAATTCTTGGTGATACATAAGAAATCTGCCCCCTATCACCCACAAGCCAACGGACAAGCCGAGAGTACCAATAAGATCCTCTGTAACGTATTGACAAAACTGGTAAATAATAAACGCTCTGATTGGGACAAACAACTTCATCATGCTGTTTGGGCTTATCGAGTTGCCTACAAAACGGTACTCAACGCCACCCCATTTCAGATGGTCTTTGGACAGAACGCTGTGCTACCATTAGATTTCTTAATCCCTGCCTTAAAGGTAGCACAAGAGTATGAGTGGAATGGGCATGAATTGTCCTCTAGGATCTTTGATCTCGAACGCTTGGGTGAGACGAGGCTACGAGCGGCAGCAGGCATCTACGCTGCAAAGAAGAGGCAAAAGGCATACTTTGATGCACACATCAAGGATAAGGGATTGAAAGAGGGAGATCTAGTGTTGGTATACACACTAAAACAACATGCCCGTAAGTTGGAAAAAAGAGGATACGGACCCATGATCATTAATAGAATTTCCACTAGTGGTGCAGTTCAATTGGCCACTCTAGAAGGAGATATCTTGCCAAACTATATTAGTGGCTGTAGAGTCAAGCTATATCAAGAACCTCTTACTGAGGATATGCTAATGAGACTCAACACTGCTAAGAAGTGAAAAGAAGAAGAGTTAAGAGTGAGAGAAGAAGCACAGGTAGAGGCCAGAGAGCGTATTAGGCGAAATAAGTTAAGGCGATTAGGCCTAGAAGTCAACTCAAAAGCCCCAAAATATCACATGGATATGTGTCAAAAGTCAGGCATAGCGACTTCTCAGGTCATTGACCGAAGACCCTTTGTGACTCATAGAGATAGGACAAGGGAAGGCTGCAAGGATGGTGAAAGCATTGATTGACTCAGGTGCAGCAAGTAGTGCAGTTAGACTTTCCTACTGCCAAGACTTGGGGTTGAACATCAATCCCATAGAATCTTATCTCATAGGTTTGGGAGGTGTGGAAACCCCTTGTTTGGGCGAGGTGGAACTTCCCATCTACCTTCACGATGTTCCAATGAAAGTCAAAGCACTAGTATGTCAAGATGAGAACCTTACAGAACCACTTGTCCTGGGTCAAGATTGGATCTATGACCATGCAGTTAACTTAAACCTAAGAAGTCAAATTCTTCAAGTTTGGGTACATGAACAATGCATTACATTAGAATTAGAGAACTGCATGCTCCTAAATCATGGCACCACACACTCTCTTAGTTCTTCCAAGACTAATCATATGAAAGAAGATGTTGTATGTGTCAAAAGCTCTATGATGTAGAAGGAGTCAATCATGGAAGACCAGGTTCGAAGGCGGGTGGATCTTTCTTCTTCTCCAAAGAATCAAGTAGCCACAGTTGTGAGTCCACCACACAAGCAAACACAACCGTTCACGATAACTGCTACATCAAATAGAAAGACACCATTCGATAAAAAAGCAGTTCCGAGCATGAAGCAGATATGGGTACGCAAAGGAGAGCAACCACCAGCCTTGCCCCCACAAATCCCATCCATGCAAACCAACCAGGCCAAAAGACGAAGGAAGCAGCTCAGACAAGCTCAATCACAAGGTATCCAACAAGTTTGGGTGCCTAAGAAGTTAGCTGCAACTCAACAAGGGCAATTACAGATGTGGGTACCTAAGAAGCTCCTACATCCACAACAACCTTTGTTCTCCCACATGCAAAAGGTTTCAACAAAGAAGCCAAAAAGAGAAAAGGGTAAGAACCACGTACAGAGACCAAAGGAAGATCAAATCAGCTCTTCAACATTAGTAGGAAGACATGCAAAAAGGATATGGGTTTGGAAGCCAAAAGTGCAAGTAGCCTCCACCGAACCAAAGCGTTAACCACACTGGATACCACAGTTCAGAAAGCATCCAAAGAAAAAGACGCCTGAAGTGACCTCTACACTGCCAAATGATGTTCTAAAATGGACTCCAATAAGGAGGATTACATCAGTTCGAGACTCAATGGATACCTCCACCAAGGTCGGCATCAACCTCCGCAAATAACATCGAAAGCCTCGAACGAGCAACAACCATGTGCTCCTTGCACAACCCTGTCTTTTGCACCATTCAGGTCATGCATTTCCAAAGTATGCATTAATATAGGGCCACATTACACGGCCGTGCATAGACACACTTGAGAATCCCATGCACAAGAGCACAGTGACATATGTCGAACATTTCTATTGATACTAACTTTTGTGTTCTTGTTTTGTGATATCCTTTTTTTCAAAAAAAAAAAAAAGGGGGAGAAAGAAAAGTGGGAGAGAGCTTGTTCCCAGGTTTGGCTTATGAAACATGAATGAGTCATGCTTAGTTGAAGGTGGAACTGTTGATTACTAGGCATTTATCAATTTGGATAGAAGTGTGTCTCGGCCAGCAGTGAGATTATTGCTGCCTTATCTGGTAGAGGACAAGCATTTGGCATGAACATGGCATCTACAACTATGATTTTCTCTTACCATGGTAGGAATGAAGAGCTTGAAGGTCCGCAACTTGAGTGATGCTTAACTACTTCATGTACCAGAGCATCCAAGGAGATATCTGCACAAGGTAGTTCTGGAGGAGAAGACTCCTGCATATGGTGAGCTAAAGAGAATATGTGAAACTCAGCTTGGTGTAGTTACCCGATGTTGCTTGCCAAGGAATATAAAGCAATTCAATTCTCAGTATTTCCTGAACCAGTATGGAACAGTAGCACTGGTGAATGGTCTATGTCAATCAGCATGGTAATCTCTTAGAAATCGGCACGTGTCCAATATTCCTCTGAGTGTCAATATAGGGAAGTGAACGTGCATGAGCCCAAGCTCAGAAATGCACATTGTTAGTGACAAATGTTGCTTTGAAAAGAGGAGAGGGGATCCACCACTCAAAAGATCTCATCAGTGGACAATCAACACGGACATTCATCAACAAGGTTCCATCCCAAAGGCCGAGTGTACAACACGAAGAGACAAACATCCATCAACCTTCTCCATGGTAAGTATCTTTACTCTGGAAACACCATAACCATGATAGTTTAGGAAACCTCTTCGTCAGCATACCCTTGAGCACTTAGCTCAAGACCCGCAATTTTTGCACCATACTTCTTCCAATGCATTTTCCAAGTAAGCATGCGTAGGGCTACATTACAAGGCCGTGCACAAGGCACATACTTTTTTCAACCCAGGCACGAACACACTTACCCATCATTCATTATGGGTTATGAGTAGTTGGCATGACTGCTCTCAACATCATCTTTGGAAGAGCTAGCGGACATCTTGGGAACAACATCCATATCTCGGAAGCAAATTGAAGCCAGTAGTTGCTCCAAATCACTCTTGACAACCTCTTTTGAGCAACTTGCAGTTTTGAAAGCTCACAACGACCCATTCTTGCTGGAATCCAAGGAACCAGCTCATACAATGGATGGACACCACCTCTTAAAGCACTACATAGAACAGCCCTTCCAACAAGGGTCTGTCAGGGATGACAGACTCGAGAGGGGGGGGAGTGTTGAAGCTCAAAGTCAAGGACAAAGCATGGAAGCACATCAAAAGGTGGACACACAAGGAAAGGGAGCAAGTAGGGAGCTCCAAGAAGTGTATGTCAAATTTTCAGAAGAATCCCCTACAAAAATAGTGATTTTCATCACTAAAAACCATTGTAAATACCATTATCTATTTTTAGTAACTCCATTTTGTTCAAGCCGAGGAGTCCTCGAGCTTGAGGAGTATTAGAAGTACCATCGTACCAATTTTCATAATTTTTAGACTTCGTTTGAGCCCTCAAATAAGCCCTGGAACCTAATTTTTAACTAGGCCGGACACTAGGTCTGGACAGAGCCAAAACTAGTCAAAAAACTATAAAAAGAGCTAGAGAGCTCATTTTTGGGGTTAGCTTGTTAGAGAATAGAACTTTTGTAAGAGAACTCTTTTGCAATCTAAGCTTTCCATTGTTCCTCTCTTTGATCTTACTTTGTGCGTGTGTATGTGTATGTGTGTGCATGTTTGTGTGCTTTCACTCACGCACTTGTGCCTTCACTTGCTCGTGGTCTTCATACCGGTCCTCACGTCTCCGCGGATTGACAAGTAAAGGAGGTGGTGCTTACGCTTGAGCTACATGGCCAGACATTTTTGCTATCACACCAGAGCCATCAAAACCACTACGTATCTATATGCAACATTTTGCTTTCCCTGCCTAGGATCATTTCATGATACCACATAAGCACATTTGGTTTGGTCTATACTTAGCAGATATGGGACCCCAAACAATTGATCTTGCTAATTGGATTCATGACCAATTGTATTTAGCACAACAAAGGTGGGAAAGAAAAAGAGTCATCCATGGCTATGGTGAATTCACAAGAATTCTATATGTGTGCCTAGCCTATGACATACTGATTGAACGTGTTATGACTGGTGAAGAGCTGAAGTGGTTTAGAGGTACCTTCAAGAAAGCATGAAAATCAACCAAGGCAAGGGTAGGAAAGTGCACGAGGGGCACAATTCCATGGTTACAAGTCCCTAAATCGCCTTAACCTCAACCCTCCCCTCAGCAGTCTCCCACGGAGCCTCCTGCACCTATGCCTCCTATACGTATTTGTATATCACGTCCCATAGTACCTAAAGGCACCACTAGTGCAGTGCTCACCTCCGAAGCCACTCCCATCACCACCACTCAACCCGCTACCACATAAGTTAGAGAGATCCCCAACACTGTTAGTGCAGAAGCATTCACTTTTCAAATACCTAACCTTGAGGCAAAACCCATCAATACCGCATTTTATTTTGAAATGCAAGATGCATTTTCTAGTGAGTTTTAGTACTCCGAAGCACAATTCTTTTCACAACAATATGAATGACCAAGTTATCCCACCTCACCACCTGATGAGGGATGAGAAGAAGTAGTATCAAGCTTAGAAAAGGAAGATAGAATAGAAACTAATGACAATGAAGGTGATGATGAAGCAAGCCAAAACATTCAAGATTCTTAAGATGAAAACCGACATGAACAGTAAGAGCACTAGACTGAAGCTCAGGGAGATACTAGCACACATGAAGAGGACACATTTTATGCCGCCGCATACACACTAGCAATTCAAAAGTTGTATCACAATATGCAAGCCAGTGGGCGAGTCCACCGATCTCAAAAGAGCAAAGTCAGGAAATTCTACAACAATAACTAACCATTGGTGGATTCAAAGCTTCCTTTATCGAAGGTTTCAATGAGTTAGTCAAGTCAATTGGTACAATAGAGGAACTTCACCTCCTAAAGTGAAAACCACTACCTTAGTTTGACCCTTGATGCCTCCGCATAATGTTAAGGTCCGACCAGTACATCCATGTTCCAACAGATGCCCAATCCTCCTGCCACCACGAAGAAGCCCGGCCAGTCACTGAGTCATTGCCACAACGAGAAACAATCATCATTGACTCCCCTCCCCAACCCTCAACATCCATACCTCTAACTCCCTTAGAAATCATCTCTGCTAGTATACGATCAATATCTACCCCTCATGATTGTATGCACATTTTGTAAGGCCCCCATTATGAGGAGAAGCCAAGTGTGCATTACCCAATTGATGGGAATCCCAACTTGCATGTTGGATGAAGGTCATATTGGACCACGTAAGGTTTTGTAAGGAAAGGGAGTTACCAAGGTCCCCAATTGTGGGGTCCCGGGTAGCGGTGAGAAGCTCGGCTGGGGGGTCCAAGGGGGCCAGCGGGCCCCTAGCTGAGGGGTCCCAAGGGTCCAGGGGAAGCGCCCCTGACGCGATACCAAAGGGAATATTCCATGGAATATTCCTTGTTGCTACCCACACTCTACCGCCCATGTATAGCCATCCATGGAAGGTGGTGTAGCTCAAGCGGAAGCACCACCTCCTTTACTTGTCAATCCGCGGAGACGTGAGGACCGGTATGAAGACCACGAGCAAGTGAAGGTACAAGTGCGTGAGTAAAAGCATACAAACATGCACACACATACACACACACGCACACAAGGTAAGATCAAAGAGAGGAACAATGGAAAGCTTCCATTGCCAAAAGAGTTCTCTTACAAAGCTCTATTCTCTAACAAGCTAACCTCAAAAATGAGCTCTCTAGCTCTTTTTATAGTTGTTTGAGTAGATTTGGCCCTGTCCGGCCTAGTTAAAAATTAGGTTCCAGGGATTATTTGAGGGCTCAAACAAAGTCTAAAAATTCTGAAAATTGGTAGGATGATACTTCTAAAACTCCTCAAGCTCGAGGACTCCTCGGCTTGAACAAAATGGAGTTACAAAAATAGAAAATGGTATTTACAATGGTTTTTAGTGATGAAAGTCACTGTTTTTGTAGGGGATTCTTATGAAAAGTTGAAATGTACTTCTTGGAGCTCCCTACTTGCCCTTCTTCTTGTGCCAGTGACGCTGATAATGTTCAATAATAAGGAGAGGACCAAGCCATTTGGAGTAATGGATGTAACTCCCTACATCCATGATCAATTGAAGGAAGCAGCAAAGCATTGGGAGCAGAGGAAGTTCATGAATGGAGCACAATTCTTAACAAGGATTATATATCATGTTTTAGGTATGGAGGATCAGCTAAAATTGGCTCTAGAAGCTCAATATTTCAGGAGCTTGATGTCAAGAGTTAAAAGTCCTTCTAAGATGATGTCCATAAGAGAAGCAGAAGCCCAACCAAGCATGAGGGGAGCAGAGAGGAAAAGGAAACGGGTGTCAGAAGAAGTTATTCCAGTAAAGAAGAGAAGATTGGATCCAAGGAAAGTAGAATTGGAAAGGAAGCAACAAAGGAAGAGCATGAAGCTGCTCAGAAGGAAGTACAGTCCTCAGAGGAACCTCATCCACCTCAAACAAGTAAGGAACAATTGTATGCCTATCTGACTCAAGGAAACAATAAGAGGGCAATCTATGAAGCCCAGTATCAAAAAATGTTGGAAGACTATTCTTGTAAAGCCACTAACTGGATAAAAGAATAAGTGGAACATTATGAAGAGCTACATGATCAAATGATGGTTGCAGATACTGAAGAAGTATTTGTTAAAAAGGAAGTGGAATTGCTTGCATATTTCAAGGAGTTACAAGGTCCTCCTGAAACCAGAACTATAGTAGTAGTGAAGAAGAAGGTTCAGAAAAAACCTATGCAGAAAAAGAGGCTAACCAAGAAGAATAAGGGTAAGGCATTTGAACATGATCAGATGAAGGAATCAATAGAATTATCATCAGAAGAAAAGAATCAAGAGGAATTAATCGCATTAGAAGAACATAGAATGGACAAACAAGGGATAGCCAGTTCCTCACAGTTTTCTTCAGATTCAGAAAGTGACATTGAGAACTTTCTTTTGAAAAGTTTAAATTTCTCAGTACCTAGCACACCAATAGTGACAGTACAAGCCTCTGAAAAAGCAAAACACAAGAAGATTTGAGTCAAAATTCACAGGGGATACAGGTCCATGAAGAAGCAACAAAACAAGTTAGTCCTGGGGAGGAAAAAAGGATATTAAAAGGTAAAGCAGTAATGGGGGAAGAAGAGGAGGGTGAAGCAAAAGAAGCAAGGAAAGAATTCAGTAGTGGATTGGTGGATACAGGGTTTAAAGCAATATGGACAAAACCATCTCAGCAAACTTATTTCCAATTCAATGAGGAAAAGTTAGAAGTAGAAAAGGAATTTAAGATATGCAGCCCAATGCACAATAAAGAAGATAAAGATTAGATTGAGGAAACAGAGGAAGTATTGGAAAAGGTGGATTTCAAAGAGGTTAAAGAAGGGAATACAGAAAAAGAAATAAATCAAAGTATAGAAGAGGTACCTTATGATCTAAATCATGTTGAAGAATCCACACATACAAGTGAACAGGAAAAAGAAGAAGAATTAGACCTTATGGACATAGATGAGCAAGAGGAAGGACAAAAGGAGCAGCAAATAAATGATCAGATAAAGATCTCAGCAGACAGATTATTGATGGAGGAAGGCCAAATAAAAGAAGAGAGTAAGATTGTACAAGTAACACAAGATGAGAGGGAGGAATGGAATAAAGAAATTCTAAGGCTACAAACAGAGTTGAAAGAGGTTAAAGAAATGGAGAAGCAAGCCAATGTCCATGCTGCTAGTGCAATGAGAGGATACAACAAACTACATTTGGATATAGCAGAAGAAAGGGGTAAATTACATTTGGATAGGGAAAAGGAAAGAAATGGATGGAAATCAGAAAAAGAATTATTGCTATCCCAGGACCAAGGATTGATGTTGATGGTGGAGGAGCTATAGAAAAAATTAGAAGATTCACAAAAACAGGTTGAAGAGCAGGTAGTGACCACACAAGCAGTGGAGTATGAAGGTATTGAAGATATCAAAATTCAAAATTTTGATGAGACAGAGGACAAAGCTATGGAAGAATATTCAGATGAGTTTGTTCGAAAGCTTCTAACCGATAGAGAATCAAGAATGGAATTTATCAGAAAGATGCATAATGAATATGAAGAACAAATTGTGAATTTTGCTCTCAACAAGGGAGTAAAACCAGACCAACACCATTGGGCAGCAGATGGACTAGGTATACCATTTTGTATGATAATGGAGAGTATTAAAATTATCAGATTGCAAGGGTAGGATTGCCATCCAATAAATATTTGGAATATGAAGAGGATATCAATGTCACTAAGGAATTATTTGAAAATGCTAATCTTAAATGGAGGAACAGGTGGTTAGATGCCAACAAAGAGTGCAGGAAAATCTGGAAAGAGGCACCTTTGCAACTGAAGATCAATCTAGCCTATTGTCCAGTAGCAAGAAGAAGGGAATGGACAGTGTTTTGGGAAAGAAGAAATGCAGGGCAGATTCCAGCAAAATGGTTGAACTTTCCAAAGGTAGCAGGACCTAAAGCAGGAACATGGCCAACAAAGAAGTATACGACTGACACGGCAGAGTCTGTTATATCTACATATAAAGATGTCAATGATCCAGCTTGTATTTTGTTAATCAGAGTAATGCAACTCATAGTAGCATGTATAGAAACCTTTACAGCTACAAATTTCAGAACCCTCAACTATATTGGATTTAATTCACCGACTGATGCCTTACTCTTTGATCTTAGTGAAACCCTAGACACGATTTGCTTAATGGCATATTACAGCAGAACAATATTTTTGGGTAGCCATTATCTCCAAATTTTTTAGGATGCCTTTGATTATGGATTTTTTGAAAGAGAATCAGAATTTTTTGGGAATCTATCAGTAGTGACAAAATCCAGACTCACTGCATATGAAGCTGCATATACTAAATATTTGAAGAAAGATGTGATAGACAAACCAGAGGCAGCCATACAATGGAGAAAAGATTTATTTGAGATGGTGAATAATTTGAACATTACACAGGTTTATCAAAGAAAAAAGAAGTGAAGGAAGCTCTCACTACTTATCTGTAGGAATATTTTTTGTCAAGAGCCAAAAGGTCTAGGAGATGAAGAATGTTAGAAGAAGCATTTTTTGAAGGGAAATTATTTGTAAAATGTCGAAAATTGGTAGAAATATTTATGCAAATGATGTAAAAATGAGGAAGAGTCTTCCTCATGTAAATTAGAATCATATGTATTTTTTCTAGAATTTTTGGAAGCTCTTTGATAGCATATTTTTAGATTAGAAGGGAAAAGGACCAAAATTCAAGTGCGAAAGAGGACACTTGAAAATGTATAAAAGATAATTTTCTCTATTTTGAGAGGGTTGGTTGTATTATTTTTGCTATCCAAGTAATGTGAAGAGCTCTCTTCCAGAAAATTGTGTTTTCTCCTTTCATGTACTTTCTTTTGATTTGTTGAGTCTATTCTTTATGTAATCCATGGAATTTGTAAGCTTCAGTTGTGTATTTCTGAGTATGGTGTATGAAGAGAGGTGATTCTCAGTGTATTGAGTAAGAAAGTGCAAAAGAACAAAGCTGGAAATGGAATTTCTCAGTTTTGATAGAATCACGATTATCTCGTTTGTGTGATACATGTACTGTTTTTTAAATTTGACTTCATAATTGTGTTCTAATGTGGAAATGGCACACTTTAGGCACGAAGATCATTGAAAATGCTGTTGTATAGCTCAAGATAATCAAAACCTTAGATATTTCTCTCTTTCTTCATAATTTCTCATAAAAATAGTCATCTTAATCCTTATTCTTGGATTCCATTAACTAGAAGGGGCTGTGGTCTTTGCGTACATCCCGGATTGACAATTTAAAGATGTGTAGTTGATCCTTTATGCTAAAATGATTGGAGAGGACAACTCCAAAGGGTAACAACAAACAGTAACCTTGGTAGGTGATTGGAAGATAAGTGTTACCTTCTTCACCTTCACTCATGTATCCTATTTTGTCTAGAGGTATCTCTAGTAATTTCTGCTTAGAGTTTGCTTTTGGCATCATTAGGGGAAAAAATGAACCTTGCATGGGCCTTTTAGCTTAGAGAGTGACTAGTGATGGACCAATCAGAAGAGGGTGGTGGCCACAGTCTAGGCTCTTAATCAACTAGGCTAGCTATAGGCTTCCCTTGGTTTGGGCCAGTCAAAACCACACAAACATGCTAAAATTCGTGGTTTTGTTCCTCAGGTAGTTTTTGAAAGACATGGGATTCAAACTCAACCCTTGGATGCCTTGAAAATTCAATGGCTAAGATTATTTCTTAAGAAATGGGCCACTTTAAATTATAGCCCTTAGATTTTGCTTACATCTAATGGATGTGCTTGCTCCCAAGAGAAAAAAAGGTGCCTTCAATTGGAGCCATTCGATCTTGAAAAAAATGAATGGTTGAGATCTTGATCCTTACTTGGATCACTTCCTATTTAATCCACAACATCAATCTTCAAATTGATCCAACGGATAGAACGTTGTGCGAATCCCAAACGCCTTTCTCTCTCCTACCACGAATTTTTGTGCCCTTGTCTTGTAGTGAGAGTGTGTGCAGTTATTTTGTCTTTTAGTGACAGAGTTTAGCATTCAATCTCCACCATTGTTGGCAGTAGCCAGAGGCACAGAAGACGCGGAAGCATGTAAAGACAGAGCAGGGAGCCAATCGAATCAATTTTTCAAAGATTTATGTTTTAGAAATATTCTTCAAAACCTCCAACAGTGATTTTCATCACTATTGTAACATATGTAACATAGAAAAAACCCTTTTTGTAATTCATAGCTCCATTTTGTGCAAGTCGAGGAGTCCTCGAGCTTGAGGATCTTAGGTAGAATGAGCGTACCAATTTTGGTTATTTTTAGACACCGTTTACCCTCTCAAATAGCACATAGGACCTATTTTTTAACTATGCCGAATCTATAAAAAGAGCTAGAGAGCTCATTTTTGAGGTTGGTTAGTGTGAGCTTAGAGCTACTTTGAGCTTGTAATTGAGATTTTGAGCAATAGAGTTAATTTCTCACCTTCCATTGTGTCTTGCTTGTCTCTTCGTAGTGTGTGTGTATATGTGTGTGCATCGCTATGCTTCTCACCTTCACTCTCACTTCATCTCACATTCACGATCTTCATATCACTCCTATCTCTTCCGCGGATTGACATTAAGGAGGTGGAGCTTCTTAACGTGGTTCTCACCATTGTGCTAGAGCAACACCAAATTTGGCGCCGTTGCCGGGGGTCGAGTCTAGGACGAATGTGTGATGGTAAGAGTATAGCAAGAAGTGGCGTTGGAAGGTAAAAATTTCAATTTTTGTTGTTGTTTTTACTTAGTTTTTAGTGTTTTTTACCTCCCCCACACTCCATCTTCATCACCGCATCATCATCTTCATCTCCAAAAAAATCAGAAAATTCACCATATCCACCCATTCTCCTCATTTCCCCTCATTTGTGCATGTGCGAAAGAGAGAGAGAGCTTTTGTGCTTGTGTGTACTTGTGTGTTTTTGAGTTTTCTTGCAAGTACAGAGCTCCACAGCATCAGGAAAGCTGCAAAAAAGTAAGAAATGTACTCTCTGTCAGAAATTGCCGACTGTGTCAGACCATCGTGATGGTCTGCAAAGTTCGGAATTTGAGGTAGGCGACCACACCAGCGTGTAGAGCACACTTGCGCACATAGGAATCCACAGATGCATCTTGAAAATTTGCATTTTGGTGGACCATCACGATTGGCTCAGACCATCGCGATTGGCTCAGACCATCGCGATTGGCTCAGACCATCGCAATTGGGTCACACCATCGCGATTGGCTCAAGCCATCTCGACAGCTCGGTCGGACCATCACGACGGTCTCGCACCATCGCGACGGCTCACTTGAGCCATCGCGACGGTTCACTTGGACCATCGCGACGATCCCGCCGATCCACGCCATCACGATTGGCTCATGCCATCGCACCGACGCTGCCACATGGCAAGCTAGACCATAGCGACAGTTCGCTCCCTCGGACCATCGCGACGACACCCTCAGACCATCGCGACACCTCGAAAATTGAACCATCACGATTGGCTCACGCCATCGTGCCTAGACCATCGTGATTGGCTCACGCCATCGCATCTGTGACCATCACGACGGTTCACTTTGGACCATCGCGACGGTTCACGTTGACCTATGACTGGTGCCATCGCGATTGTTCACCGATCGAGCCATTGCAATCGTTCATTCCAGACCATCGCGATAGTTCACATTCACGCCATTGCGATAGTTCGCACTTTCGGACCATCGCGAGTGTGCCACGCCATCGCGACGGTTCACCTGGACCATCGCGACGGTCCCAGACCATCGCGATTATCTCAGACCATCGCAATTATCCACCCCAAAAAGATTTTTTGGAATTGATTTTTTGGTCAATTTTGGGGCTATTTTTTGAAAATTTTTGGGTGATTAGACTCATAGGAGAGCCCTTAGCTCATATTTGGAGATAAACTTGTTTGTCAATTTTTACCCCCCAGGGCCTGAACGGTCATATCTTTTTCATCCGAAGTCCGTTTTTTGAGTTTTATGGCTTGTTTTTTGAGTACTATGTGACCTCAACTGATTTTTTCATAAAGAATACATTGATTTTTAGATAATCTAATTTGAGGTTGACATAGTTGGGACTAGAAAGCCAGGGGGCAGCATAAAAATTTTGGGCAAAAGGGAAAGGAAATTAAAAGGTGTATATACTCAGGTGCTTGATCATCCATTGTGAATTGGTCTAAACATTGAATTTTGGCAGGTCTAGCAAGGTCAAGCAAGGGCAATCAAGGCAAGGCAGTGAAGAACAAAGGGCTTGGGAAGCGCGGCTTCTTGGGCATCAGAGCAACCAACAAAGCTGACTCGAGGTTGGAAGATTACTCAACCCCCTCAGTCAATTCTTAGCTTAGGCTAAACGGTAGCTTTGTGGATTAACGACGATAGGAACACATCAAGTATAAGAGACTTAAATTTATAAAGTCTAAGACTAAAGATAAAGGTGCATGATATGAAAACTTAAGGGAAAGAACATAAGTCTGACGGAACGAGAACTCAAAGTACCACGGAAAGTCGAATTCCTGACGCATACAATTGGACAAGAATCTAAAGAAACTTAAAAAGAATCAAGAAAGAAAGAACAAAGAATCATTGATGATCCAAGCATGTACTGAGTGTGCAAGGAAGAAAATTCATGAACCTTAGATCGGGCAAACATATAGGTAAGTCAGACCGATGAAGCCTTAGATCATCAGAAGCAAGTGTAGGCACAACTGCACGATCGTGGGCTCAACAATTGAATAGTAATTACCCCTACGAGAGCTCATACACGAGTGAATCAGAAATGGCATTTAGCACAGAAAGACCGGAAGGAGGGTCAAACGTAGCATATTTAGAAAAACCTGAAGGACCCTATAGAACTCAGTTAGAATTTCTCCAAACCAACCACTTAGGTGCTCGCATCTATGAGGATGGTTTGGGGAGACAAGTGGTGCAAATGCACAATCCTGATCAACCCATTGGATTGGAACGTCCAGTGGTGAAATTCGAGCGAGACGCATACATAGACAAGGAAGGAACGATGTACATCTTAAGTACGCAGCCAAACAATACGAATGAGTTTGGCGTAATTCAGTTAGAGACAGAAGCTAAATCCCAAGGAAAAGAACCATTAGAAGAACCTAGAACACCTAGAGGGAAATCTGTACTGACACGAGTACTAGTTCCAAATTGGACCCCTCAAGACAACAGAAGCATAGAGTTGTTTGTGAATAAAGAAACTGATGAAGCATTTTGGAGGTATAGAACGGAACCTAGTGACGTAGGCTCCATTGTAATCTATGAGTTCAAGGACCCGGATACACCTGGAAAGGTGGTATACCTGGATGAAACTTCAGAAAGAGTATTTGTGGTACCAGACCACGCAAGGAACACGTACACATGGAGAGGTGAGTTGGTATTCCCTCCATCTCGAACAAACGTAAACACGAGCCAACAAGGGGCAGGAACATCCTCAGCCCACGCTAATCCAAGGGAGAAAAATAAACAGAGACCCGAAGTAAGCTTCAATCATCCCATAGGGAGGGATAGAACCACCATAGACACGGACAGAGTGGAAAGACAAAGAATGCCAGGTGGTAGAGATGATTTTCCTCTACCTAGACCACGTGAACACGCAAGAATATTAAGACCCACTCAGTTAGTAAAGTCCATGAAAAACTATTTTGATGGGACTGGAGATCCCTACGACCATGTAGCGGAATTTAAGCAAGTGCTACGGGCAGAACAAGTCGAAGACATGTTCACGCAATGTAATGATTTTGGACTAACGTTAAAGAATATAGCTTTAACTTGGTTCCAACCATTGCAACAAAGGGAATTTAGGGATATTCATCACTTTTTAGAGTCATTCATCACTGAATTCTCTAAAAGTGGAATCAGACATGATACGTCTTCATTGATTCATAGCTTCAAATAGACCCCTCAAGAAACAGTTAGACTCGCATGACGTAGGTTTAGACAATATGTTGAAAGATGTCCAATGCAAGAGCTACCCTCACAAGCCAAACAAGTGTCATTGTTTCTAGACGGCTTGTTGAGCTCTAAACTACGCTCCTATGTATACTTGAAGGAACCTAGAACGCTGGAGCAGTGTGTAAGAATTTGCATAGACATTGAGGACAACTTAGGAGAGGAGTTGGAACTCTCAAAGGTCTATAAAGATTCAGATTGTTCATCTCTAGCATCCACAAAATTGTCTAACTCGATAGAAGACCTAACAGAAAAAGTGGCCCAGAAACTAGGAGTTTCTAGTAAACAGATGCCCAAGTTAACAACTAACGTACGTTGTTACACCTGTGGTGGAAATCATTTGGCAAATGGTTGCCCCAATGCGACAAAACCGCAAGCCAACCCTAGTGGCCAATACTGTACTATTGAGAGAAGATACACGAATCATACGGCTCAGGACTACCCATACAACAAACAGGCAGTGAGACAGAACTACCCGCAAGCATACCCGTAGCCAGGTAGGTATCAAGGCCAATACAATACTCAGTCTCATTACTATAGGCCTCCTCAAAATTAGCCGTATCAGGCTCAACAAAGACCTCAACCTGTCTTAGCTCAGCAGCCACCCCCACCCGCGAATGTCATCTCACTGAAATACGCTGCTGCAGAAGAGAATCTCAATAGAGCTTTAGTTCCCGTTTCACCCCTAATTATTGACAGTGATCCAAAATCAAATAGTTTTGACTCTACTCATGTAGATAGTCCACCCGCATACTACACAGAGTCACCAGAACACGTAGAGACATATCATTATGATAGTCCACCAGTGGAACCGAGTTGGGAGGCTGACTATGCTAATGTGATGTACACAAACCCAAATCCACGGCCCCAATTGAGACAGCAAAGACCACAAGGCCCTAGAGGACCATGCTTTAGGTGCCAAGGAGATCATTTCATAAAGGATTGTCCACATCCTCCGATATCAGGACAATCACAATACTATAACATACAAGGATTTTGTGCTGATTGTGGTAAAGAGCACATAATCAAAGATTGTCCTAAGAACCCAGTTAACGCTTCAAATGTGACACCAATCAACGTGATAGGTATTGTAAACTATGCAGATGGATCCAACCCTACATACGTGCCTATCCAAGCTATAACAAGAGCCCATGCGCTCTTACAAAATCAGCAACGCAATCAGGAGAAAACAGCCTGAACTAGTGAAGTTGGAGAGTCTAGCAATAAAAAGACTAAATCTTGGAAAGATTCTAGAGAAAGAATCAAGAGGAAATGGAGTACAAAGATAACAGAATTGGAAGGAAGTCTCAAGGAATCTAGAGCCAAAATCCTAGAGTTGACCTCACAAGAATTGAATCAAGAAAACCTAGCACCAAAATTAGGATCAGTTTTAGCGGAACCCATACCAGAAAACTTAGACATGATGTTCCGCGCATATTAGGCTAGGATACAAGAAGGACCTCAAATAGCTGAAATGAGCAAGAATTACCCTCGAGCAGATCTAGAAATTGAGAGGACTAAGCTTTGCATGAAGATGGTAGAGCTAGCGCAAGCTATGTTTGAAGCCTCTAGATATCTAAATTGGAATAACATGGCAAAACCGGAACTACAGTTTCAAGGATTAATGGAGATGCTAGAATATTTGATCGATATCAAAGAGAAAAAGGATCGGCATAGGAACAATATTGCCTCAGAGACACAGGAAAAGAATGCACCATCCCTGTCTCAAGTACTCAACACGGAAGTTGAAGACAACCTGTCTTCCATACATAAATATTCACATGAATTCTTAAGAGAAATCCAAGAAGAGAAGTGGAGAAAAGAACAAGGAACCCATCCTCTTATTCAAGAAATAGATGACTTGCAGGAACAATTTCCCCAAGACATCCCCTCTATTTACGATGATGTAGAGGAGGAGCAACTGAGTGAACATAAAGGTTTTGAATCTAATTCTTTGCATGAATTACCTCAGTTCACAAGACCTTGGGAAGCAAAGTCTATTAGTATGAGAGCACCCACGATAATAGTGAGGAATGAAGAATCAGTAATCCCTAGAAACATGGAAGTAATCAAGAATACCAAAGTACAATGTAATCTCACTCTAGAAGAGTTGTTGAAGGTAAAACCAGAACTGTGGAAACATGTAGCAAATCAATTCCCCGAGCTTGATACTACTCCCTCACAGATAGGAACACACACGAAGGTACCAGAGATACCAATAGAAAAGATCGGAGATGTAAGCGAAGGAGAGGAAGGTAACACTTATCTTCCAATAACCCATCAGGGCTACACCATGAAAGCCATCTTAGATTCAGGAGCCGAAGTAGCCATCGCTACCACCGCTTTATGGAAACGTTGGGGTAAGCCAGCACTAAGACCTACCAGGGTGAAGCTACAAATGGCTGATGGACACATAGAAAAACCATTAGGCTTACTAGAAGGCATATCTCTCACCAC
The DNA here is from genome assembly GCA_020310875.1 of Ceratopteris richardii. NCBI lineage: Eukaryota > Viridiplantae > Streptophyta > Polypodiopsida > Polypodiales > Pteridaceae > Ceratopteris > Ceratopteris richardii. The sequence goes on from CM035419.1 coordinate 185,900,213, forward strand.
TTGTGGTGTGGAGTTTGAGCATACCTTTGCCATTTGTGATTTTAGTAAAAATCATGCTTATGAGATGATATTGGGATGACCATTCATGCGTCAATTACAAATCGTACAAGATTGGGGAACTAATTCTTTGTACTTACAACATTTAGGAGTGACTACCAAAGTCAATCTTAAAGACTATTCACATCGAGACGTACCCCTAATACAATGGAACACCATCCATAAGACACAGGTAGAAACGGAATCAGTACATTCATTAGAGTCAGACCCCTCATGGTTACATGAGGACACTCATTTATGGATGTGTAAGGTAGCAAAACAAGAGGAAGAATGGTTGGAAGCTAGGACCTTAGGTGCAGAACAACATCCACGAACTCTTCAAGACCTAGCTTATGCACCTGTTATATTTCTAGATGAAGAATTCGAACCCCATGGTTGGGCATAAATCCTAGCAACCATGGATGTAGCCATCAATGAAGAACAATGGACACCCCACTGCGACGAGGATGGCTATGACATTTCTGTTTTCACGATAGAGCCAATCATGTGTGATTCAGTTTTAGAAGAATGTGAACCTAACACCGATGCATTTGAGGATGCGAGCGATTTCGATCTTGAGTCAATTATAATGGATCCTCCTTTTGCATAAGAGGAAGAATACTTCTATGAAGTAGAAACTCAGCCGCAGATACACGAAGAAATAATGAATGAGGTGAGGTTAGCTACACAAGTGACTGTCAAAAGCAAAGGTAAGAAAAGAAAGAATAAAAAAACCATGTCAGAAACAGAAGAATCCTTATTTGAAGTTCCCGAGAACTTCAAGAAATATGAAATAGAAGACAGGCGAATCATGGTACGAATGCCGAATAGAAAAGCTGATGTTGGAGAAGTATATGGTAATCGAGAGAAAATCAAAAAAATAATAGTTTCCATAGAAGGAGAAGAAGAAAAGTGTACCTACATAGGGCATGATTTGACGACAGAAGAAGAAGAAGAATTAGTTGCCCTATTGCGTGAATATAGAGATGTGTTCGCATGGAGTTACAAAGATTTTAAAGGAGTAGACCCAGATATATGTTCTCATAGAATCCGTATGACTCCAGATGCAAAACCCACTAAACAAAAACCATACACTTACAATGATAACTACGCTGCGAAGATTAAAGAGGATATAGATCGTTTGATAGAAGCAGGATTCATATACGAAATTGAGCATACCGAATGGGTATCCCCCATTGTGGTTGTGCCCAAGAAGAATGGAAAATTGTGTGTGTGTATTAACCTTAAAAAAGTTAATACCGCCACAATTAGAGACAGTTATCCTCTTCCTATCACGGAACACTTATTGGAAAGAGTTGTGGGCAAGGAAGTTTACAGCTTCCTTGATGGGTTCTCAGGCTATAATCAAGTAGCCATTGCTCCAAAAGATCAACACAAAACGGCTTTTGCCACAGAATGGGGCATATTTGCATTTCGTGTGATGCCTTTTGGCTTAACTAATGCATCCGCTACTTTCCAGCGACTCATGTGTCATGTGTTTAAGGAATTCTTACGCAAGAATTTGGAAGTTTATGTCGACGACTTATGTGCTCATTCGAATATTAGACAGACACATATCCCAGAGTTAAGACAAGTGTTTGACAAATGTCAAGAATATCAGGTTTGTTTGAACCCAAAAAAATGTGTTTTCATGGTCAGACAAGGCAAAATTTTAGGACACATTGTGTCAAAGAACGGAATTTTGACAGATGAAGAAAAGGTGAAGGTGATTGCAGATCTACCTAGACCAACTAACGTGAAAGAGGTACAGGCATTTATGGGCCATTGCGGTTATTATAGACGATTCATACACATGTATGCAATCATAGCCAAGCCATTATACTCTCTTTTGACCCATTTTGAATGGACAGACGAGTGTGAAAATTCATTCAACGAACTCAAACGACGTTTGTGCTCAGCATCTATATTGACAACCCCGGATTGGAGTAAGTCATTCCATGTACATGTGGATGCATCCAATTATGCCATAGGATGTGTGTTAGCACAACCCACGAGTGAATGAAATATAGACCTCCCCATAGCTTACACGAGTAGACAGTTGAACGCAGCAGAAAGAAATTACACCACTACGGGACGAGAAGGATTAGGGATGATCTACGCAGTAAAGAAATTCAGGCATTATTTGTTGGCAAACAAGTTCAAGTTCTTTACAGATCATCAAGCCCTATTGTACTTAGTCAACAAGCCATGTAACACAGGACGATTAATACGTTGGTTTCTATTACTCATGGAGTATGATTTTGAAGTGATAGTTAGGAAAGGAAAGACACATCTCAGAGCTGATCACCTCTCGAGATTAACCACAGGAGAAGCTCCTCAAGGAATAGTGGATGAATTACCCGATGCATACTTGTTTAACCTTGAGATAGCACCAGAATGGGCTAAGCCGATAGTCCCTATTCTCACATATGGACCCAAGAATCCTAAGATAAAGATCAAAGAAGGAGAGATTACCAAGTCTCAAAGATATCAAATCTTAGTAGGAAGTATATATAAACAGGATAATCAAAAAATTCTTGCTTGTTGTGTAGATGAATCAGAACATGCGAATTGGTTGCAATTAGCACATGTAGGTGCATTGATGCAACATCACTCAAAACATCGTACTGTGCAGACTCTGCATAGACTAGGAGTATATTGGCCTTCGATGGAAGCAGACGTCTACAAGTGGTGTAAAGAATGCCGTGTTTGTTGTGAAAGACCACCAGTAGAACATGCTACATTATATCACGTGTCTCTCACACCAGACTGGAGTGAACCTTTAGTGACGTACTTGAGGACGAAAACATTCCCTCAAGGAATGACCCTAGCACGACAACGAAGTCTAGAGCAGGAATCTCAAGACTATTCACTTATTGGCGATAATCTATACAAAAGAGGAAGAGATGGATACTTAAGACAATGTGTTCATGAGAGCGATTACTTGAGCGTACTAGAGACTGCACACCAAGGTGTTGCAGGAGGTCATTTTGGACCAGATAGGATAATCAAAGCCATCCTCTTTGCAGGATTATGGTGGCCCACTCTTCACATGGATGCTCATACCTATGTTAAGAGATGTGATGTGTGCCAAAGAACTCAATTTCCTACTCGCAGGGATGAAATGCCATTGAAACCCATGATGGGAGGACGTGCATTTTCTAAGTGGGGTATAGACTTTGTAGGACCCATTAACCCCCTTGCAAAAGGTACACATGCGGAATACATTATTGTTGTGACTGATTATCTTACCAAATGGGTAGAGGCAAAAGCCATGAAAAAGAATGATGCACACACGACTGCAAAATTCTTATTTGAAAATGTCTTTACAAGATATGGATTGCCTATAGAGTTAGTGAGCGATCGAGGAACTCACTTTCTAAACCAAGTCATTGAATATTTGTTATAGGATTTTATGGTGATTCACAAGAAATCCGCACCATATCAACCTCAGGCCAATGGTCAGGCTGAAAGCACTAACAAGATCCTTTATAACGTACTGACAAAATTCGTGAACAACAAACGTTCAGATTGGGACAAACAGTTACACCACGCTGTTTGGGCATATCGAGTGGCCTATAAGACCGTACTCAATGCAACTCCCTTTCAGATGGTTTTTGGTCAGAATGTTGTGCTTCCTTTGGACTTCTTGATACCGACCCTTAAGGTTGCACAAGAACATCAGTGGACCGGCCATGAACTATCAGCAAGAATAATGGACTTGGAACGATTAGGAGAAACCAGGCTGAAAGTAGCAGCAGAGATATATGCGGCAAAGAAGCGACAAAAAGCATATTTTGATGCACATGTGAAGGATAAAGGCTTAAAAGAAGGAGATTTAGTTCTAGTATATACTTTGAAGCAACACGCACAAAAGTTAGAAAAGCGAGGTTATTGACCTATGGTCATTAACAAACTCTCGACAAGTGGAGCAGTACAATTAGCCACCTTAGAAGGAGACATAATGCCTAATTACATTAGTGGTTGTAGAGTCAAGTTATATCAGGAACCTCTTACTGAGGATATGCTTAGACGACTCACGTTGGCAACGAAGCGTAAGGAGGAAGAAAATAGAATACGAGCTGAAGCTCAGGCAGAAGCTATAGAACGCATTAAGCGCATGAAGTTAAGAAGACAAGGACTAGGGAGAGAACAGTATAACCATCTAGAAACATCACCCAGATACCCCATGGCCATGTGTCAAGAAAAGTCAAGTACACACCCTAGCATAGTGGACAGGAGACCATTCATTACAGTCAGGCTAGAGCACGACAACCCTTGCCAAGAGCTCAGGGCTTTAATTGATTCAGGTGCTGCGACTAGTGCGATTAGATGGTCCCACTATAAGGACTCAGGAATAGAAATGCGGCCAATCAAGGCATACCTCATAGCGCTAGGAGGCATGGAAACCCCTTGCATGGGTGAGGTGGACCTTCCTATCCTCATAAACGAAGTGACCTTCACAGTGAAACTACTAGTGTGCCATGATGACGACCTGATAGAACCCCTAATCCTTGGCCAAGATTGGCTATACGATCACTCAGTGGACCTAAATCTTAGACAAGGCTCCTTGCATATTGGAACCTTAGATCAAAAGCGAGTGATACCGCTTGACTTCCCTAACGGCAGTTCGACTGAGGTTTGTAACCCTAGACCCTATGAAATGCATGCAACGAAAGACCGGAAGATCTTTGGTCAGATCAGTCACGTTACGTCTACACCAACCCACTCGGGCTTGGCTATGGACAATCATCAATCAAAAGGATGTCAGGAGATTTTCCCTTGGGCTTCCTGCAAATTAGAAGGGTCAACCACCCCACCGCTTGGTCAAATGGACACCATCAGCGGTCAGGAGGGTTACATCAGCAGACAAATGGACACTATCAACTGTGGTGCCCATCCTTCCACACTTACTGCGGACTGGCCTAGATTAAAAGTACAAAATGAAGCACTTCCTAATGGGCAGGTTTTGCAAGTGTTGGACCTCCCTTCTTTTCCAAAGCAGAGTGTCCATCCGACCTCTCAACCTCAACCACCAAGGAGTCAACCACGACAAAGGAACCCAGACCAACGACAACATCAGACGACACAAGGAAGGAAGCTACAATATCAGTATCATAAAGCAAGAGGCATGAGACAAATATGGGTGCCAAAAGAACAGAAACCACCGACAGTTTTCAATAACACAGACGAAGCTCAGAAGAAGTTTCAACAAAAGCAGAAGCAATATCCAAAGCCTTCTCGACCTTCTTCTACAAATACGAACATTCGGCAAATTTGGATCGCCAAGAAGTACCTAATGAATCGACCCACACCCATGCAGATTTGGGTACCCAAACACTGTATTATAGCTCAACCCTCAAGCCATGTAATATATAACCCTCAGAACTCTCTTCACCCTTCAACCCCACCAAATCCGATCTCATCTTTTGTCCCTCAACAAAAACCTATCACCTGCTCACAAACTCTTAGGAAGTGGGTACCGAAACGTATCCAGAAGTCTTCTCCTAACCCATTGTTTAACATAACTCCCACCCCGATTAATCTACAACCTTGTAAAAACTCATTCACAACTGAACCTTGTATAAATCCACACACTATAACCCAACATCACCTGTAATAACATCTCATCAAAGCATTGCATGCAATATCTGAAAACATATACGTGTCTAGAGACCTGCACTAGTTCTACAAGAAGCATTGCATCAATCACATCACAACACTTGGCTACACGGGTTACACATCGGCTATGGAAAGGGATTACGGTCTCACTTTCATGGGATCATGATTAATTTCCATACTGATGTGCTAATCTTCTGTAGCAGATCTTCTACACACTCGCATCATACAACATGCAGGCAGAAGGGCCATCAGAAGCTGGCCCCAGTGCAGCAATGGCCAATATTGGAGAACTACTAGCGGAGCCCCATCCTACGGCTCAACCGCCCGAATTTCAAGGTTTCCAAGGGCCCATGCCAATCGACGATCCCCCCAGGGGTTATACTGAGAAGATTCATCGCAATTCTCACTAGTTTCAAGGGCTAGCAGGACCATTGACGGATGCTGATTTTATATTTGAGGTCAATTTGACTTTTGATGACCGTACCTGGGGCAAATATCAGTTTTTCTCAAGAGAGTTCGAAGGATTATAGAACACGGAAGACCTAACGCACGTTTGGGCAAGAGCAGGGTTTACAGAGTATTTCAGCAACCCTTTGCCTAAACCTGACTTCTACAGATGCTATTACTTGGTCACCACGTTGACAGCTTCTGAGAACAAGGATCTGCCCGACACTTTTATTTTGCCATCCTTAGTGAACGATCCGCCATATAAGAGGTTTTATCTTTCTAAAGATTTGATTTGAGCTTCCATCAAGATTCATGGGACCCATAGTCCAACGGAACGAGAAAGGCTGGTTCCAGAGCCAATGAAACGTGGAGACGTTACTAAGTGGGAAGAGATTTCGGCGATCACACCTGAGCTTTCAAAACCACTATGGATATGTATGCAGCATTTTGCATTCCCCACTCAGGATAGATTCACAATGCCTCACAAGCGCATATGGTTTGGATTATATTTAGCATGTACTGGATCCCAGACAATTGATCTCGCAAGCTGGATCATTGATCAGCTCTACTTAGCACAACACAGATGGGAAAGAAAGAAGGTCATCAATGGATGTTGTGCTCTCACGCGCATCGTATACATGTGTCTGGCCTACGATTTACCTATCGAGCGAGCAATGATAAGTGAGGAGGTGAAAGCCTTCAAGGGAACAACAAAGAAAGCTAGAAAGCTTAGCAAAGGACAAGCAGGAAAGGGAATGAGAGGAACTATCCCCTGCCTTCAGGTGCCAGAATCACCCTCACCACAACCCTCTCCAGAGCAGTCCCCGACAGAAGCCACTCCATCTGTACAACCTATTCGCATACGGTTATCAAGATCGATTATAACGGAGGCCACCACAAACACAATTGCTCCTCAAGCAGCCACCCTCCTAGGACCTGCCACCACTACAGCAGAAGTTCCCACCACTATTAGTGCGGAAGCTTTCTCTTTTCTGATACCAAACATGGAAGCAGAGCCACTGGATACAACCTTTGATTTTGAAATGCAAGATGCCTTCTCGAATGAATTTCAGTTTTTAGAAGCTGAGATCTTCTCTCAAGAATACGAGCGGCCAAGTTACCCGACCATGCCCCGAGACCAACCACAAGGATAAATAGTGTCTAGTTCCGAGGAAGAAAGAATGGAAACCGATGAAGATGAAGGCGATGATGAAGCCAGCTAGGGCACTCACAAATCCCAAGAGCATGGACAAACAGATGAACAAGGACAGCACACCGACACCCAGGGAGACACCAGTACACATGAAGATGAAACCTTTGAAGCAGCAGCTTATACGCTAGCCATCAGGAAGCTATACCGCACCATGGAGAAAGTTTGGGCGTGCAAGAAATTGACTGAGGAAGACAGTCAAGCACTTATAGAACAGGAACTTATCTCAGGCACATTCGAAGAAGTATATATCAGAGGCTTCCGAGAACTTGTCAAATCAATGGGATGCACATAAGCCTTACGATATTTGTAGAGGAAACCGTTACCGCAGTATGACCCGCGTAGAATCCGTCTACTAACCAAACCTGGTGAATACATTCGGGTACCCACCAACGGACAATCTTCAGAATAGGCCAGGGAAGCACGTCTTGTCCCTGAAGGCTCATTGGCAGAAGACACCATTATCATCGACTCCCCACCCCTTACTACTGCTATACATACCACCACAGTTGTTGAAGTATTTACCACCCCAATCGCTCCTCCTTCACCTCCCATCCATCCAATCTCCCCCATACACCCTCCTTCCTCCAGAACAACATCCTCCTTCTCCGGCGGAGTAGCAGAAGTCGTCCTTACTCCCATTCATCCCACAATTCCCGCACCAACTCAACCTAGTCTACCCCCTAGCACACCTACCTTTCTATCAAATCCAATTTTCCCACCATCCTTTCCGTCCTTCCCCACACCTCGAAGACCCCTTTTCCCATTCCCTCCTCCATTAACCTTCTCCCCAGTCTCACCTCCCCGACCCATCGTAACTCCCCTTTCCCCTTTCCACCAAGCCGTCCAAGACAACCCCTCTGTAAATTACTCGTCAACCTTTGTAAATCCCATATTTACACCTACACACTTACCCACGATCACACTACTATTCACAGTCACTGCACTCGACACCACATCCAGCGATATGGATATATCACCACCCACTGCACCTCCCCTCACTTCATTTGTGGCACCACAATATTTAAGCACACCACAATTTTCCACAATCACCACAACATCCACTTTCCCACCCCCATTCCCTTTGCATCTACACCTACTGCATCTTCGCTTAGCACATCGTTAATATTATCACCCACTGTAGATACTGCATTCCGACAAATGTTCACGTGTATGACTCAAGTAAGAGATGAGTTCACATCTCTGGGAAATAATTATCAGCAGTTGCAGAGGACAACCAATGATTTACAGTCGAAGCTAAATTCACTGACCATCGAGAATGCCTCCCTAAACACCAGATACCAAGAACTCCGAGAGGCATACCACAAGCTAGAACTAGAAAGTGAAGAGAAAACCAAAGAGGCCACTGCTGATCTTGATAATTTGTTACAGGCACAGACCATTCGCAACGCAACGTTAACACGAAATATGGGATTACTTAGACGACACTTGACAGTCGTGGAAGAAGAAAACCAACGCTTACAAGAACAAAATAGAGAGAATCTAGAAGCTGCCCTAGATCAGCCAGACCAACCGCTAAGCCCTAGTCGCTTTAAGGCCGTGCCCTCAGAATCAATGAAAATGTTGTTAGATGATCATATCAGATTGTTAGATGAGTACGACAGCATGAACAAGAAGTTTCAGAAACTCAAAGATGAAAACAAGATCTTGCAGTTAAGAGCACCAATACCACAAGGCCTACCAGCTCCTACGGACCCATCTCCTGACATCCTAGAGGAACTCAGTGCTTTATAGGCCCAGGTATCTACTCTTCAATCACGGATAGAAGTATATGAAGCACCACCTAGACCAGACTCCCCACCGGACCTACCAACCGAGGAAGAAACAGTCACTATTATGGTGGAGGAAACTTCTGAAGAAGCCTATGAGCCCCAACCCATCCCAGGTGGACGCATCACGGCTGAAGGCCAGACGACTGTCGAGCTTCCAACCCCACATGGATGAATACGATCGAAGAACTTGGGATGACCCACTCAGCAAGGGTAGAGGCACAGTTACACGCAATGGCGATGATTGAAGAATGCATTTTACAGTCCTCCTACTTTGCTCACTTGGCCCCGCACAGGTACATATCAGGGCACGAGCTACAATATAAACCTTATTTCATGTTAATGGCAGAATATCAGTTAGCCATAGAGAAAGAAACAGGCAAAAAGCCCTCCCACGCAACTCAATTTGAACCGGAAGATTTGCCATTAGATGCGCAGCAAGGAGAAATCTATCAACTAGAATAGTGCAAGGATCTCTTACAAAAATATCCTGAAATGATGAGTACTTGGGTTAAGGAACCTTTACACTTAAAGTATAACCCATGTTGGGGACCAGTGCCACATCGCCGCTCCTGGAAGGCATTCGCTATTAAAATACAGAACAACAAACAATGCCAAGACTGGTTAAACTACCCATACTTCAGACTACCTACCGGACCACCTACAATCGGATACATGATGGCCACGATTCATCACTGGCTCCCTCGCTTGAAACATATGGATGATATAGCAGCGCACATGACTGTCAAGATATTTGACATGATGCAAATGGTTTTTAAAGTCTTTAGACGCATTAAGGCACCTCATGTAAACACCCCGGGCTTCGAGCATGGCAATCTAGATCTTGCATATGATATGAGTACAACGCCATCGCTCCGGGCATGTTATGCCTGGCACTATAGAATCAAATACTTACCGGCGTGCTACAAGCAGACCTTCGAAGAAATGTTCACAACCGGTTTCTGGGAATACCATTCAGAAGTGCTCATCAGCAAGCCAACCCACCTATTGCAACTATTTGCCTGTGAATAGATGGTATATTCCATGCACTATCGACTCCCGCCATCAGACGAACCGCAGCCAATTGATTGGGAGGAACTCGAGGCAGATTTGGCCCGAGGTATTCGAATATCAGAGCACACCCTTTCTCAAGACCTCCTACAGAACTACATCTGACAGACCGCACAACAAGGTTCTGTCGAGGACGATAGAAGCGAGAGGGAGGGGGGTGTTGGCAGTAGCCAGAGGCACAGAAGACACGGAAGCATGTAAAGACAGAGCAGGGAGCCAGTCGAATCAATTTTTCAAAGATTTATGTTTTAGAAATATTCTTCAAAACCTCCAACAATGATTTTCATCACTATTGTAACATATGTAACATAGAAAAAACCCTTTTTGTAATTCATAGCTCCATTTTGTGCAAGCCGAGGAGTCCTCGAGCTTGAGGAGCTTAGGTAGAATGAGCGTACCAATTTTGGTTATTTTTAGACACCGTTTACCCTCTCAAATAGTGCATAGGACCTATTTTTTAACTATGCCGGTCACTAGATGTGAAACCGGTCAAAACTAGTCTAGAATCTATAAAAAGAGCTAGAGAGCTCATTTTTGAGGTTGGTTAGTGTGAGCTTAGAGCTACTTTGAGCTTGTAATTGAGATTTTGAGCAATAGAGTTAATTTCTCACCTTCCATTCTGTCTTGCTTATCTCTTCGTAGTGTGTGTGTGTGCATCTCTATGCTTCTCACCTTCACTCTTACTTCATCTCACATTCACGATCTTCATATCACTCCTATCTCTTCCGCGGATTGACATTAAGGAGGTGGAGCTTCTTAATGTGGTTCTCACCATTGTGCTAGTGCAACAACCATCCATATCAAATATGATCCGACGACTGAGATTAGGCGCAACTCGCATTTTTTTCTTCTCTCTCATCGTGTGGTTGGTCTTAGTTTGTCTTTTATTGCCAGAGACTGTGGAGTTATTTTGTCTTCTAGTGCCCAGTTTTTTCCATTTGATCATATCCATACAATCAAAAAATCCAATGGCTCAAAATGCACACGAATTCTCCCTTTCAAGATTCTTCTTTTTTTCTCTTTATTTTAACTGACAATACCACTAGTGGTATTTCCCAACCTCTTAATCTAGTTGATTAGGCATTTTAATTCCTTAAAATTAGGAATCCTTACAAGGCCCATGCACGGCTCACTTTTTCCCCTAATGTATTGGACTCAAGTTCTGGAACCTGATCCTTCACATGATTCCATAGCTCAAGTTTTTCTTTGAGCAGCTCTTCGACAGTGAGATGACATTGAGCCTTAGTGTTCTTCACGACATTAGTGTTCCTTGGAACCATTGAGTCTTCGTTTCTTACCAGTATTGTGGGAGCTCTAATCTGGAGAGATTCTGATTCCCATGGGCCTATGAATTGTGGAAACTCTTGTAATGAATTAGATTCAAAATCTAATCTTTCATCTTCTTGTTGCTCTGCTTGGTCTCCATAGATTGATGGAATGTCTTGGGGAAATTCATCATGAAGATCATCAATCTCAGGAATAGGAGGGGGATTACCCTTCTCCTTGGCCCATTTCTCTTCTTGTATTTCCCGCAAGAACTCTTGAGAGTACTGTTGGATTGAAGGAGGTATTCCAGCATCCGTGGAATTAGGAACATAAGCTCCCATTGGTGGTGAGCTTCCTCTCTCAATAACTGGTTGAGCCTGTGGAGGTAAAGAAACTTGTGGTTTGTTTACCAGCTACTCTAATCTTTCTAGTAAGCCCTGGAAATGCAAATCCGGTTTGACAGAGTTTGTCTGGTTGAACTTTTGACTAGTCTCGAGTATAGCTTGAGCTTGTTCTACCATTTTCATGCACATTTTCATCCGTTCAATCTCTAAATCCGCTCTAGGATAACTCTTGTCTAGGTTTGCAGCCATTGGCCCTTCTTGAAGTCCAGCCTGGTAGGCCTTGAACATCATGTCCAAGCCTTCTAGGGTTGGATCTGCAAGAACAGACCCTGGTTGTGTTCTATTTACAATGGGTGGTGGGATGGGATGAGGTGGAGTGGATGGAGTTTCGGCATGCGAGGGACTTTGAGATGGAATGTCATCTATTTTTGTTTTTGCATCTTTCAGGCTTTCTTCTAGTTTTGATAAAGTTTTATTCCACTTACGATTGGCCTTCTCTCTGGTATCCTTCCATGTTCTTGTTTTCCTCTTACTAGGCTCTCCCGATTCACTCGACTCCGATTGCTCTGCTGGTTTATCCTGTTTTAAGGCTTGTGCTCTAGTGACAGCTTGTATAGGAGCCACATTACTACTGCTTGCACTTGAATCCACCACTAAGCCTACCACATTAATGGGTGTGACCTTGGGCACACTAGACGGGTTCCTTGGACAATCTCTTGGGAGATGGTCTTTGCCACACTCAGGGCAAAAGGCTTGTATTGTGATGTTCTATCCTTGACCCGGAGATGGTGGGTGGGGACAATCACGAATGAAATGGTCACCTTGACACCAAAAACATGATCCTCTAGGGGCTTGTGGTCTCATTTGTCTCAATTGGGGCCTAGGGTTAGGATTTGTGTACAAGACATTGGAATATTCTAGCTTCCAATTTGTTTCCATAGGTGGTGCCTCATATTGATATGGATAAGTCTCGCTATGCTCAGGTGACTCTGTGTAATAAGCATGTGGACTACCTTCATGGGAGTAGTCTGAACTAAGAGCATGAGAGTCATTCTCTGAGATCAGTGGGGTCACTGGCACCAATGCTCTATTAAGGTTCTCTTCTGCCATTGCATACTTAATTGGAATTACATTGGCACGCGCTGGTGGTTGGTTTCCTAGGACTGGTTGTGGCCTATATGGTGCCTGATATTGTTGTTGTGGTCTATAATATGGCTGTTGGTATTGGTTCTGATACCTACCTTGTTGGTAAGGTTGCTGATAATTCTGTCTAACAGCCTGTCTATTGTATGGACAATCTTGAGTCGTGTGGTTCGTGTATTTTCTCTCAATAGTGCAATATGGAGCATTCCTTTCTCTCATGTTCTGGTTGTGCAATGGGCATACATTAGCCATGTGGTCACCTCCGCAAGTATAACACTGGTTCAATGAGGTGACTCTTGGTATTTTTCTATTTTGAACTCCTAGTTTCTTGGCAACTTGCTTTGCAATCTCATCTAGCTTAGTGGAGGCTCCAGAGGTATGACTAGTAGAACTGTCAGAGTCTTTATAGAGTTTGGATAATCCTAACTCCTCACCCAAGTTGTCTTCTATGTCAATGCAGGTCCGCACACACTCTTCTATGCTTCTAGGCTCTTTCAAGTACACATATGATCTTAACTTGGTGCTTAGTAAGCCATCTAAAACAAAGCCACTTGTTTGGTTGGTGTGGGTAACTCAGGAGCAGGGCATTTTTCTAAGTATTGTCTAAACCTTCTTCCGGCAAGTCGCACTATTTCTTGGGATGTCTGCTTGAAGTTGTGGATCAAGGACAATGTGTTATGCCTAATACCACTCTTGGAGAATTCTACAATGAATTCCTCTAGCAGTTGACCTATATCACGATAGTTATGACTACTCAGTGGTTGAAACCAAGCTAAGGCAGTGCCCTTAAGAGTCAAACCAAATGCCTCGTACTGGGTGAACAGGTCCTCAACCTGTTCAGCTCTTAACACTTGTTTGAACTCGGCCACATGATAATAAGGATCTACTATCCCGTCAAAATAATTCTTCATTGCCTTGAAGTGGGTCTAAGAGTTCTTGGGTGCTCTCGGGGTCTAGGCAATGGAAAATCATGTTCATCTCTTTGTTGCCTATGTGCTTGATGTCTCTCTCTTTTAGGTCTTTCATTTTCAAATTCTGATCTATTTCTACCCACAATGTGTGCAAAGCTTACCTCAGGTCTCTCCCTAGTTCTTTCTCTCTGGGCTTCATGAGGTTGGGATGATCCTACTCCTTGGAGTCCATGGAAAACATTGGATCTTGGTGGAGGGAAAATCAATTCACTCTTCCAAGTATACGCATGTCTATCATGTTCTGTTACCAAGAACATTTTCTCTCATGTGTTATCCAGGTAGACAACTTTGCCTGGTATCTCTGGATCCTTGAACTCGTAGATGATGACTATGCCCAATTGGCTAGGTTGATCTGGCTTGAATCTCCAAAAGGCTTCCTCTGTTTCTCTATTCAAGAATAGTTCTATGCTTTTGTTTTCTTGAGGGATCCAATCTGGAGTGATCACTCTGGTCAAAACTGACTTGCCTCTAGGAGTCTGGGGTCCTCGTCCTACATTTCCTTGTTGTAGGTTTCCTATCTCATTCTCAGAAATGATATTTCCAAACTCATCAGTCCTATTTGGTTGGTTGGTGACCACATACATGGTTCCTTCCTTATCAATGTTGTTGATGTATAAAACACCACAAGAAATGAATTAATGTGACACTAGAACACCTCTATGGTCACCATTAACTCATTGCCACTCCAAACTTTGAGAAATGATAGCTTAAAGTGAGAACTTTGCTTCTACAGAAATTCCTAGTCACCGAAATGACATACCTTCAGTATTTTGCTAATTTCTCCTAGCTCAAGTATGCTTTCTCCATGAAACTTTATAGGTTGAAACTAGAAGAGTAGAGCTTTCCAACAAGCTATCATATGCATCAAACGGAGCTCTAGAACTCAAGCTATGGCCCTCACAAGATGACCATGTATGACCTTCCAAAACTGGAAATCTTGCCTGTTTTAGTATTCCTGATGTCCAAAAATAAAAAATTCGATGCCTAGCATCGAATTTCAGTCCAAGTCGGTGCCAGGCATCGACTTTGGGCTTTTTTTGGCTATTTTTCTGCACCAGAAACACTCTATTTTACACACACATGAAGAAGATGACTTATATGATAGAAGTCGATGCCGGGCATCCATTTTATGTTGGAACTCGATGCCAGGCATCGAGTTGCTCCACAAACTTCATATTTTTAGAAGATTCAACAATAGTTAACACACAGAGAATGAAAAAATGACTTATCAGCCAAGATTCGATGCCAGGCATCGAATTGCTCAGAAAACTTGAACTTTTGAATTCATCACACAGTAGGCAAACATGGAGATGATGGAGAGAGACTCATACACAGAACTTTACTCAGTTCTTTCTCACAGCTATGAAAACTCAGAAGTTTTACAGATGCTTTCTCACTCAGAGAAGCCCGACTATTCTCAGTCGTATAAAATGAACTCCTTCTTCTACTTCTTCTCTCTATTCTCTCTCTCTCTCTACGTCAGTTGATACAAACTAACTTATATAGATTTTCTCATTCCCGTAACTTTTGAAAAACTTCTAGAACTAAAGTGAACTAACTTTACAAGTATAATACATTTGTGAATTTGTCCCTTCACATAGGCATGGGGTTTTCTTCCTAAGATTTGACCTTCAAATATATGTCTAATTAGTGAGTGTTTCTCCAACAGCTCCCCCTCAATCACTAATTGACATTCCCTGTTTCTTCATATCATCTTCTTTTCTTTTACTCCTGCCATGCTTTTGAATCTACTGGTCTTCACACCATCCAAGCTCTTTGTCATTATGTCTGCTAACTGATCTTTAGTAGAAATGTACTCCACTTCAATCTCCTTCTCCATTACCTTTTCTCTGAGAAAATGATACTGTATCTCTATGTGCTTTGTTCTTGCATGAAATACTGGATTTGCTGCAAGATATAGTGAACTCATATTATCTCCATGTATTGTAGGTGTACCTTGATCAATGCCTAAGCTCTTGAACAATGCCTGCATCCATATGACTTCCTTAGCTGCTTCCACAAGTCCTTTGTACTCTGCTTCAGTTGATGATAATGCTACTGTATGTTGTTTCTTTGAACACCAACTTACAAGCTTATCACCAATGTATATCATGTAACCATGAGTTGATCTTCTGTCATCATGGTTACCTGCCCAATCTGAATCACTGTAGGCTCTCAACTTCAAATCTGATGTAAAAGGATAATATAATCCTTCCTTTATAGTTCCTTTGATATATCTGAGAACTCTTTGACCTGCAATCCAATGTGGGTCCTTTGGACAATGCATGAATTGTGACAAAACTCCCACTGCATAACTAAGATCAGGTCTTGTTAGTGTAGCATAAATCAAACTACCCACAAGAGATTGATACTTCCTCATATCTTTGTAGTCTGCACCATCATATTTACTGAGCTTGTGATTAACTTCAAGTGGAGTTGAAGCTTCTCTGCAATTTTCCATATCAAACTTCTTCAACAAGTTCAGAAGATACCTTTCTTGTGACACATATATGCCATGATTTGTATAAGTAACTTCCATTCCAAGAAAGTATGATAACTTTCCTAGGTCACTGATCTTGAATTCTTTTTCAAGTAATCTCTTTACCTCCTTGATTCCTTCATCTGAAGTACCTGTGATTATAATGTCATCTACATAAATACAAATGTAGATTGTACCTTCCTCTGTTCTTTTGATAAGTAGACTTGAATCTGCTTTTGAACTTTGATATCCAAGTTCATTGAGATACTTCACCAGTCTATAGTTCCAAGCTCTTGGAGCTTGCTTCAATCCATACAATGCTCTTCTCAACCTGCAAACAAAATTTGGATACCTGGAATCTATAAACCCTTGAGGTTGTTCCATGTATACCTCATCTGATATGTATCCATTCAAGAATGCATTTTTTATATCCAATTGACTTAGGGTCCATCCTTTTGAAGCTGCAATAGCAATGATTGTCCTTATAGTTGACATCTTAGCTACAGGACTGAATGTCTCATCATAATCTATGCCATAGGTCTGGGCATAGCCTTTCACCACCAATCTAGCTTTGTATCTGGCTATACTTCCATCTGCAAGCTTCTTCACTTTATAAACCCATTTATTTCCAATTACTTTCTTACCATTTGGTTTAGGAACAAGTTCCCATGTCTTGTTCTCCTCCAGTGCATTGAACTCTTCCTTCATTGCTTCTTCCCATTGCTTTTTACCTTTAGCTTCATCATAGTTCTGAGGTTCTTCATCATCTTTGACCATATATGCATAGTTCTTCTGAGTTATGTAAGAAGTATCATAAGAATACCTTTCTGGTTGTCTCCTTGTCCTGCTTGACCTTCTTGGTTCACATTCTTCATAAGTTTCTGGATACATCTCTTCATCAAATATAGGAGCTTCTTCATTCATTCTTGTTAATCCACTTCTGGATGTACTTGCTTGCATATAGTCTTCATCTCTATTCACCTGCACAATTGATTTTCCTTTCTCACATCTTCTTACCTCTTCTTCAAATTCTTCAGCTGTATGACTTTGATCTGCATACCAGCTTTTCTGTTCATCAAATGTAACATCTCTAGAAACAATAAATTGTTTGGTTAGAGGATTCCACAATCTGTAACCCATCTGCTTTTCATCATAACCAATGAACACATATTTTTCTGCCTTTGGTTCAAGTTTATGCCTAAGTTGTGATGGCACATAAGCATATGCAATTGATCCAAACACTCTACAATGATCTAGTGTTGGTTTCTTACCCCACCAAGCTTCATATGGAGTCATTCCATTCAGAGCTGCACATGGTAATCTATTCACAAGATATGTAGCTGTATTTACAGCCTCAGCCCAAAGATAATTTGGACAGTTCTTCTCCTTTAGCATAGCTCTAGCAAACTCAACCAAAGTCCTGTTCCTTCTTTCTGCTACACCATTTTGTTGTGGTGTATACCTGCAAGTTATTTCTCTCTTAATACCTGCATTCCAAAGATAATCATTGAACTCTTGGGAGAAGTATTCTCCCCCTCCATCAGACCTCAGTCTCTTAAGCTTTTGACCTGTGACTCTCTCTGCATATGCATGAAAATGCTTGAAAGCTCCAAACACTTCTGATCTTTCCTTCAAAACATATAATGTTATCCATCTTGTAGCATCATCAATGAAAAGAACATAATACCTTGAGCCACTGATAGATCCTTCTTTTGTTGGTCCCCATACATCTGTATGAATGAGCTCAAGTACTCCATCATGTTTGAATCCTTTCTTTTGAAATGGTAACCTGTGTGCTTTACCCATTTGACATGCTTCACATTTATAAACCATATGTTGACTTTGCACATTTGGTAATCCTAGTACAGACTGATTAGCAACCATAGCTTTAATTCCTCTTTCATTGAAATGACCTAATCTCTTATGCCAGAGATCAAGTTCTGTAATCACTGCTTCACCATGTGTGAGCAAAGCTTGACCAATGTTCCCTTGCACTCTTAAAGTAAAGAGTCTACCTTCTTTCTTACCAGAGACAATCTGATTATATCCATTATCTAGATCTTCCACAAATACTCCTTCATTTGTAAACCTGACTTGAAAACCTTTTTCAACTATCTGTCCCACACTAATCAAGTTTTTAGGTATTGTAGGAACATACAAAACATTGGTTAGCAAATCTGCTCCACTCTTGCATTTCACTTTTCCAATTGAATGTACACTATGTCTTGTATTATCACGAGTTTGAACTGTGTGACTAGAAATGCCTTTTTCCAAATCTGACATCAATTCTATGTTTCCTGACAAATGATTAGAACATCCAGAGTCAATGTAAAATACCTTTAGATCTTCTTTGTCTGATGTGCTGATTGAATTCATCATCAATGATGTATGACTTTCATTCTGTGTGTCATTTGCATAGTTGTAGTAGGTGGTGTTGTAGGATTGATTCTGTCCCCAACTTCTTCCTCCACCTCTACCATAGCCTCCTCTTTGACTTTGTCTACCTCTTTGAAAATTACTTTGATATCTTCCACCTCGACCTCTGCTATTGTTGTTTTGATTCTGGTTTGATCCTTGTTGGTTGTGCCAACAGTCATGAGCCAAATGATTACTCAATCCACAGATCTAGCAAGCCTTTTTGTTGTTATTTTGATTACCTCTTCCTCTTCCAAAACCTCTTGCTCTTCCTCTGCCAGTGCCTTTACCTCTTGCATAATAAGCTTGAGAATTAGACTCCTCTTCATCCTTTGCTTTACCTTTATCTCCTTTCTTCTTATTCTTCATGTACATTGCAGAACTTTGACCTTTATCTCCATCTCCCTTCAAGTCTTGCTCATATGTGAGCATCAAACCAAGCAACTGGTTCAAATCTGGAACATAATGATTTAATGAAAGTTCTGTTGATAAGACAAAAGGTTTCCACCTTTCATCCCCTCTCAAGCCTGCAAGTAGTTGAGCAATCAATCTGTGATCTTCAATATCTTCATCTATGGATCCAAGACTATCTGCTAGATCCTTCATCTTAGTGACATAATCACTAATGGTTTGACTTGGCTTCTTCTTGAATGTTGTAAACTCTGACCATAGACTTGCTTTCTGTGCTTTAGTAGTGCTTTGGAAATGATATTCCAATGCATTCCATATATCTTCTGATGATTCCAATCCTCTGATGTGTGGTAGCAAATGATCTGAGATTGTATTGTAGATGTAGGCTTTTGCACTTGCATCCTTCTTCTGCCAATGCTTTAAAGCATCAAGTTCTTCTTTCTTTGGTCGGCTTTCATCTTCAAATACTGGCTTCTCTTCTTCACCTGTTACATATACCATGAGATCCTTACTCATAAGTAAGGCTTCCATTCTCATTACCCATGCGGGGTAATTATCTCTGTCCAGTTTGTCAATGGAGATATGATCTGCCATAGTTCTTTTCTTCTGCTGCAACCTGTGAGCTTAAAGGATAAAGGATAATACCTTTTGAAGTTCTTTGTGTATGAGGATACTTCGAAAGTAATCTTTTGATGCCTTGTGTCTTCAAATGCTTCACCTTTCAAACTTTAATGGAAAACTTTACAAAACTTCTCGTACCTTTGTCGTCTTCTGCTCTCGAGAATCTTTCTGCTCTGATACCACTTGTTGATGTATAAAACACCACAAGAAATGAATTAATGTGACACTAGAACACCTCTATGGTCACCATTAACTCATTGCCACTCCAAACTTTGAGAAATGATAGCTTAAAGTGAGAACTTTGCTTCTACAGAAATTCCTAGTCACCGAAATGACATACCTTCAGTATTTTGCTAATTTCTCCTATCTCAAGTATGCTTTCTCCATGAAACTTTATAGGCTGAAACTAGAAGAGTAGAGCTTTCCAACAAGCTATCATATGCATCAAAGGGAGCTCTAGAACTCAAGTTATGGCCCTCACAAGATGACCCTGTATGACCTTCCAAAACTGGAAATCTTGCCTGTTTTAGTATTCCTGATGTCCAAAAATAAAAAATTCGATGCCTAGCATCGAATTTCAGTCCAAGTCGATGCCAGGCATCGACTTTGGGCTTTTTTTGGCTATTTTTCTGCACCAGAAACACTCTATTTTACACACACATGAAGAAGATGACTTATATGATAGAAGTCGATGCCGGGCATCCATTTTATGTTGGAACTCGATGCCAGGCATCGAGTTGCTCCACAAACTTCATATTTTTAGAAGATTCAACAATAGTTAACACACAGAGAATGAAAAAATGACTTATCAGCCAAGATTCGATGCCAGGCATCGAATTGCTCAGAAAACTTGAACTTTTGAATTCATCACACAGTAGGCAAACATGGAGATGATGGAGAGAGACTCATACACAGAACTTTACTCAGTTCTTTCTCACAGCTATGAAAACTCAGAAGTTTTACAGATGCTTTCTCACTCAGAGAAGCCCGACTATTCTCAGTCGTATAAAATGAACTCCTTCTTCTACTTCTTCTCTCTATTCTCTCTCTCTCTCTCTCTACGTCAGTTGATACAAACTAACTTATATAGATTTTCTCATTCCCGTAACTTTTGAAAAACTTCTAGAACTAAAGTGAACTAACTTTACAAGTATAATACATTTGTGAATTTGTCCCTTCACATAGGCATGGGGTTTTCTTCCTAAGATTTGACCTTCAAATATATGTCTAATTAGTGAGTGTTTCTCCAACAAATGTATGAACCCTCTTCGAACTTGACTACTGGGTGTTCAAGTCCCATGGGTTGATCTGGATTTTTGAGTTGGACCACTGATCGCCTCAGGCCATCCTCATAGATGCGAGCACCTAATCGGTTGGTCCGAATATATTCCAACTGTATCTTATATGGCTGCTTTGGTGTTTGTAGGTAGGCAGTTCCTGAGCCCCTTGTAGGTTTCCCCATGCTAAAAGACATTTCTGAGTCACTTGTGTCAGAGCTTAGTACGTAAGGATAACCACTTAGTTGTTGTGCCCAAGATATAGCTATATGGTTGACACTAGCCTCAAAAGATCTAATGCTTTGTCTATCCTTGCCTAGGTGTCTACCAGATCTCAGGTTCATAAGCTTTGGTTAAGAGTCCAAAATTTCCCTTTGGTATGGTTCAAAATCCTTTGGAGTCCCCTTGGGTTCCTAGTCTCCCTAAAGGTTCAACTTCAAATTAGTCTATCTGAAAATCAACGCATTTTTCGAAATGAGCTTTCCAACGAGCTAAAGAGCTCAAAAAACGGACTTTGGATGAAAAAGTTATATCAAATCAGGCTCCTGGAGGTCAAAACAGGGAAACAGGGCCTTTTGGAAAAATCGTGATTTTGTGTGAAAATCGTGATTTTGTGTGAAAATCGTGATTTTGTGTGAAAATCGTGATTTTGTGTGAAAATCGTGATTTTGTGAGGTCAGAAAATTGCGATGTTGAGCAGCCACAAAAATCACGATTTTGTGAAATCATGAAAATCGCGATGCTGAGCACTGATGAAAATCGCAATTCTGAGGGATCATGAAAATCGTGATGTTGAGCAACCACAAAAATCACGATTTTGTGAAATCATGAAAATTGCGATACTAAGCACTGATGAAAATCAGGATTCTAAACAATCCCAAAAAAGGTAGTTTTGAGTGAGAATCGTGAAAAACGCAATTTTGAGAATGATAAAAAAATCGCAATTTTGAATGAAAATCATGTTTTCTCAAAATCGTGTTTTTGACATGAAAATCGCGATTTTGAATGAAAATCGTGTTTGGTCAGAATCGTGTTTTTGGCCTGAAAATCGCGATTTTGGCTAAAAGTCGTGTTTTGAGAATCGTGTTCTGAGAATCGTGATTTTGTACCAATCAGAGAATCGTGTTTTTACCAAAATCGTGTTTTTGGCTCAAAATCGTGATTTGTGAGAATCACGATTTTGTTCCAACTGAAAATCGTGTTTTGTCAAAATCGTGTTTTTGTGAAATTTAGAGGATCACGATTTTTAGCACAACCAGAGAATCGTGTTTGATCACAATCGTGTTTTTGGCTGAAAATCGTGATTTGTGAGAATCGCAATTTTGAGCCCACTCAAAAGCGTGTTTTCTCAAAGTCGTGTTTTTGACATGAAAACCGCGATTTTGTACCTTAGTGAAAATCGTGATTTTGGAGCCACAGAGAAGCATGTTTTCACAAAATCATGTTTTTGGCTGAAAATCGTGATTTGTGAGAATCGTGATTTTGAGCCCACTGAAAATCGTGTCTTCTCAGAATCGTGTTTTTGAGAAATTTTGAGAATCGTGATTTTGAGCACAACTAGAGAATCGCAATTCTGAGAATGACCCCATAATCGTGTTCTTTTCAAAAATTTTAGGCGGGAAATAGAAAATCGTATTTTTTTGAAACAATTTGAATTTTATATGAACACACTACCTTATGACTATGGATAGACCCGATGAACCACTCAGTCGAAGCAGATTTAAAGCAGTCCCATCCGAGACCATGTAGTTACTCTTGGATGATCATGCACATCTACTCAAAGATTACGATCGGATCAATGAAGAATATTAGCTCTTAAAGAGTGAACACACTACGTTACGACTACAGGCACCTGTACAACAACACAATGTTCAAGAGGTCACATAGTCGAAAATCATGGATGAACTAATCTCATTACGGGCGCATGTGCTAGACCTCCAAACCCAGCTTCCAGCTCAATCAGAGCCTCATAGGCTTGACTCCCCATCGAAGATCCCAGTGGACGAAGAGACAATTTCAATCTCCATAGAGGCAACCTATGAAGAAGAATATGAACCACAACTGGCCCCAGGCAGATGCACCACTGATGAAGGACATGATACATTTGAGCTTCCTACTCCTGCATGGATGAAAACAATTGAAGAGCTAGTGTAGACTCACCCAACGAAGGTTGAAGCCCAACTCCATGTGATGGCCCTAATAGAAGAATGAATCCTCCAATCACCTTATTTCGCACAACTGGCACCACGAAGGTATATATCCATTTATGAGATTAATACATAACTTATTTTTTGTACATGGTGGAATACCAATTGGTGATTAAAAAGGACGTTAGGAAGAAACTGACTCATGCCACCCAGTTTGAACTAGAAGACTTACGCTCGGAGGTGAAACAAGGTAAAATCTTTCAACCCAATCGACATCAGGAGCTTTTGCAAGAATATCCAAAGATGATGCATACATGGACCAAGTCCCCACTACATTTAAAGTACAATCCGTACCACGGTCCAATGCCATGCGATCACTCTTGGACTGCATTCACTATTAAAGTTCAAAACAATAAGCAATGCCAGGATGGGCTCAATTATCCTTACTTCACACCACCACGCAGCCCTCTTACAGTAGGCTACATGAGGCCAACAATACGCCACTGACTCCTGTGGCTTCATCGCATGATCGACGTAGCTACACATATGAACATTAAAATTTTTTATGATGTAGACGATATTCAAAATCTTTTGTAGAGTCAAAGCAACTCACATCAACACCCCAGGTTTTGAACATGGTCATGGAGACCTTTTATACGATATGAGCACAATGCCATCAATCAAGGTGTGTTACACATGGCATTGTTGGATCAAATATTTCTTTGCCTACTACAAAATGATGTTTGAAGAATTGTTTATGATTGGATTTTGGGAATATCACTTTGAAGTCTTCATCAGTCGATCAACACATTTGCTGCAGGTGTTCACCTATGAACAACTAATGTATTCTACACACTACCAGCTCCCACCACGAGAGGAACCTCAGACTATCGACTAGGATAACTAGAAGCTGATCTCGCGAAAGGTATCCACATAGCAAAGCACACCCTAGCCCAGGATCTTGCAAACCTACATTATGCAAAGCCTATCATAAGGATATGTCAGGGATGATAGACGTGAGAGGGAGAGGGGAGTTTGAAGTACATCCGATAGTGGTTAGAGGCATCCGTGCAAAGGCAACATGTAAATACCGGAGTGCAATGAGTTATGGGATGCCATACACTTTTATTTTTTTAAAGGATATGTTTTTGCAATATAAGAATTAAAATTCATAATAGTGATTATCATGACTCTTGTAACATATGTATCATAGAACCTATTTTTGTATCAAGCAGTTCCTTTTTGTGCAAGCAAATTTGTCCTCGAGCTTGAGGAACTTAGTTAGAACACTCCTACCAATTTTAATGATTTTCAAACTTCATTTGGACCCCCAAATGACCCCAAGAACCTATTCTTTTAGCTATATCAGACACTAGGTATGAAACCAATCAAAACTAGTTTAGAAACTATAAAAAGAGCTAGAGAACTCATTTTTGAGGTTAGCTTGTGTTATCTTGTGAGAGATTAGAGCTTTTTTTGAGCTCATAATAGTGTTCTTGAGTAATAGAGTGTGTTCTTGACCTTCCATTGTGTCTCTCTTGTCTTTATCGTGTATGTGCATGTATGTGTGTGTGCATTAACATGCTTCTCACTATCACCTTCACTCACTTCATCCCTTCACGATCTTCATATCACTCCTATATCTTCCATGGATTGAAAATTAAGGAGGTGGAGCTTCTTGGCGTGGTGCTTATCCTTGTCTAGAACAATACTTCCCCACCTAGCTTCTTAGCTTGCATTTGAGATAGCCCTGGCAATCTTCTCTCCCATTTTGCCTCCAAAAACATCTTTAATGAGTCTCTATCTCCAACACCATAGAAACCTATATGGATGATAAAGGTTGAGATACATTCCTCTTTCTAATATCCATCATAATAGATATGTCCACAAAATAAGGCATGTGTTTAAATATGGTGTGCCACAGATGTTAACAAGATTGACACAAGATTGTAGGGATCTTTTGAATGAAGTGTCTACCCAACTCATCAAGCTACAAAAGACTAGTCAAACAATCCATATGCATGATCTAGGGTTACCTCTCATAACATTGGAAGTCTGAGAATCAAACGTAACATTTATGAGGGTCTCGATGATCATAGATCTCATGAGGCCAAGTTTAACCAACTAATTTCAATCAAACAAGTGGAGGATTTTCTCATGCAATATCACACATTTGGTTTGACATTAACAAAATCTGCAATGTCATGGTTCCAAATGAAATTTTGAATCATTGGTGACATCATGCAAGCATTTATCAATGAATTTATACCCACTAGCATGATACATGAGACTCTAAATAAAATTATGAACTTTAAGCAAAACCTTAATTAATCCATGAGAGAATCTATGAGAAGATTTCAATAGTACATGGTATATTGCATTCAACTCCTTTGTTATGAATAATTGAGAGCATTATTTCTTGATGACTTGTGAGATGGAAAGATGTGTCTTTGGCATGCACCCCAACTCACTAGAAAATCGCATTTAGGATTGCATTGATTTTGAGGATGATCTAGGCCTCACATTGAGTCTACAAAAACCTAAGGAAAAGCTAACCAGACACTCATCATTAGGGCATCCTATAAAAGAGGAATTGGGCTATTAGAATTGTTAGTTGATTGGCAAGTCCAAGTGCATGAATGAGGGCTTACATTATGTGCCACATCACATTGTAATTTTTTATTAGTCAAGAAAAGTCAAACTATGAGTTCTAACTAACCGATGTACGAAGCTATCATGAAGGAGAAAATTCATGGACTTCTATGTGGTGATTGAAGATTCAAATGATCACCAAACTTCATCAACTATACAGACACATATTTGGATGGATTTGTGGGCTTCTTCCACGAGAGTAGAGCTTTTCATTATTGTGCTTGTTGTATAAGATAACCCCTTGCTTGCTAAAATTCCCCCCTTTCTATTGGAATTTGAGGTCTACGGAAGCACATGAACAACACAAATAAGAAGAAGAAGAAGAAGGAGAAGAAGCTTGAAGCACAACACACAACACTGAATGTATTACCACTAGAATGTACAAAGATAAGTGACCCATTAGGGTTATAGGCATATATACAAGGCGAGGAAAAACCTCCTAAAGAGGGAAAAATGTGTCCCAATATTCCTAGTGTGTTCGCACACATCACTACCTAAATACATCAACAAATTCCCCTTGGAGTGATGCGATGAACAAGGAGCTAGCGCTCATGTATAAGGAAGTGCCAAGCTATGTGGAATCAATCCACAAACAGAAGTAAGTCTAAAGCTTTGCTGAAAGCTTCAAACTTCTCCCTAGGCAGATCCTTTGTGAAAACGTCTACAATGTTCTCCTGTGTGGGCACATTTATCTCTCTAGTAGAGACCCTCTCCTTGACATAATGATAGTGCACCTCAATGTGCTTAGTGCAAGCATGGAACATAGGGTTCCTTGCAGCTTCAAATGCACTCCGACTATCAGTGAAGATGGTGGTGGCAGAAGATTGACCAACACCCAAATGAGCCATAAGGCATTTTAGCCACACACACTCTAAAATTGCTATGAAAACTACCCTATACTCAGCCACCCTTTTTGGGATAAAACAATCCAAGTAGCTAGGTACCACTCAAGTAGCGAAAGATGTGCTTAACCACCTGCCAATGCTTGACACATGGGCAAAGCATAGACCTACTCATGTGTGAGACAACAAGCTGAATATCTCGTCGAGTAATGCATAAGTAAATCAAGCATCCAACAACTAATAGAGAACAACATCAAATGCATCTCTAGCATCATGAAGACTCAACCGTAAACCTGTCTTGTCACATTAGTTCATTATGTGCACATCCTCTTGTGAGGAGATTGCCACATGGCATCTATCACATTGGTTCATTATGTGCACCTCCTCTTGTGAGGAGATTGCCACATGGCATCACATGCATGCAATTCTATTTATTATGGTATTGAGAGAGAGAGAGAGAGACTCAAGAAAAGGCTCCTACATGAGTACTTCATGAAAAAAAAAGAGCTCGGACGATGGCTAGGCAACAAACCTAATTAGCTTTATGTGTGTGTCGACGGCAGCTATGTGTGGTTGGGAGTAAAACGATGCTAAAATGGTATCAGAGCAATGATCTGGACACTATAGATGGCCACGCGAAGATGAAGCACTCAAGATTTCAGCTCATGACTTCTATTTAAAAGACGTTTTCCTTACACATTGAACCATGCAAGCTTGTGTTTGCATTCTTTATGTACCTTTGAAATACACATCAGCTCCTCTGGCCTTTCAGCCACTCGCGATCTTCTAGGAATATGAAACATGGAGGAGCAACATTATGCATCTTATTCAAGCCATTGAAGATACATCAGCATGCTCCTTGAAATCCTCAATCACACCAGGCCATTGATATTAGAGAAGCGGTTGAGAAATGAGCCGATGTGCATTGCTGATGTCCACACATCAGATGCCCACACACGGATGTGAGAGCGATGAGATGATCATCAAGGAAACAAGGAGCAATCAAATGTGATACTTTCCTCTACGTGAATTAGCAAGGATTAGGGGCTAAAGATCTTGGAGGGAAATCACATGTATGGAGAGTATGAAGTATATAATCTCATTTGGAGTCAAGGATTACCTCAAAAATACAAGAAAGCCAAGTTTAGGGTATCTCCAAAATACTCTACTTTCATGATTTTTCACATAGATTTCAATGCTTATATTGACTAGTAGCCATTTTGGGGAAGGGAAATGAAGCGGGATTTTTCTTATTTTGGTAGGAAAAATCATGCATAATTATAGTCTAGTGTATTGATTTCCATATAAGATTAAGAAATCAAAAATATACCTCAGTATGATGGGAGTTTGAAGCTCCACAAAACCCCCTTCCATCACTGTTTGAGAAAAAATTTCAACATCTAAATTTAAGAAATTCCCATTTTGGGTGAGGGAAAAAGAGGTGCATTAGGTATGGAAAAAGTATATATACTGAGAGTATGGTATATGGACTTTATAATGAAATCATTAGATTCATCAAAATAATCCGTTGAGGAATTTTACTCCCTCAAAAACCCCCTTCCCGCACTTTTTGGAAAAAATTCAGATGTTAATTTTTGTCAAGCTCCACTTTTAGGAGTAAGAAAAGAGACTATTTAAGAGGCTTCATATGGAGTAGTGCATACATAAATGAAACATGCTATATGTATTACCATAGAGAATGAGAAAATCCAATAAAAATCCACATTAGAAGTGGTTAGAAGCTTGCTAAAAGCTCCCATTTAAGTTTTTGCGTGAAAGTAAAAATCTTGATTTACGCCTCTTTTAGGGAGCACATTAGCATGCATGAAGGGAGGATTTGGAAAGGTGAAAATAGGCCCAAGCATCTTCATATATTCTCTTGGAGTTTTGGAGAGAATTCTAGGATTTTTTGATGGAAGAATGTTTTTGGGCACTCCAAAAAATCACATTTTCACACTTTTTCCAGCCCCTCCACCATTCCACTAGTTTGGCATGTCATGCTTGAAAAGGCCATATCTTAGGATAGAAAACTCTAAATTGGACATGCTATGGCTCATTTTGAAGAGCACAAGATTTAATTTTAGTTCATGAAAAGAAATTTTGGAAATTATGTATTTTTTCAGGTCTATGCAGGTCTACAATGTCTAACTAGTTTTTGGCAACTACCTTCGGGGAGCCATATTTTACAAACCAGGAAGGTGATTGAAGTAATTTGACTTTGAGCCACTTGCAGATGATATGTACCTCAATTTATGATTATTTTTAGTTCAAAAAAGGTTTTATTTAGGTCTAAAGAGGGATTACAAATGCATTTTTTGGGTACATTTGCATTATTTTGGTAATCATCTGACCATGCTTTATGTTTTGGGAAGTGATCCGATGTTTTCAAACACTTCAACGTTTATATTAGGACCTAAGGAGGAAGGTGCAGAGGTCTTGAGGTTCATTAAAAAGGATTGGATGCATGCAATTCCGATGTCAAACCATTCAGGGACATATGGTTTATATTTTTAGGCATTTTACTTTATGTCATGGCATGTTCTGTACGTACATGCATCTTGGAATGCATACATCAAATTTGATCATTGTCTTAATCTTATAAGTATGGATAAACATGCTAGGAGTACACTTTTTTGATTGTTTGCAGGAAAGATGGTTGCAGGAACTACATGGTTATGCAACAAAGAGATTGTTGCTAGCATTTCTTTATGTTTTTGTGGGTTATGGAGCCTATGTATGAGAATATGGCATGCATGCCATGGGCTTGCCAAGCCCTATGTTATATTGGATGGATTTTGTGCCATTGAGTTTATGGTTAAAATTTTTTGGGACTCCATTTCCTTGGGAAAATGTTGTTTAAATTTTTCCCACCTCATGGCGTTATATGCGCACTTACCTTTAGGTAAGAATGTTACGGCATGTTAACATGCCTTCTCTACAAACATCAGTAAAGTGTTAGCATGCTTGTACGCATGTACTTGATGGACCTAGGACCATCAAAGCATTATATATAAGGCAACTTCATAAGAAATAGGATCCCTACACATAATCCTTATGAATTTAGACCATAGGATTGCTAATGGGAAGGATATGTACCTTCACCATTAGGAATGTGCACAAGCAATCCTATAGGTTATAGGAAGTTGCATAGAGGCACGGGAGTTACATTTATGATCATCTCCAAAGTAGTGAACATTTACTTATCTTCACAAGAGTCTCATAGTATGATTAGGAGACTATGGGGTATCATGATGAACACCCAAAGAGTGACTAGTTTCACTCATGCATGTCACTTGAGAAAGTAGTGAAGCTACTGAGGAAACCAAGTAGATGGGATCGTAGACATGGGTTTCATGAGATAGCATCGATGGGTGCTTATGTGATTTGAGTGATGGTTAGCTCTATCACTTAGAGCATAGATCCCTTAGTTAGAAATAGTTGGGGTACCCAATACATATATGTATGTTGGAATCTACAGAGAGGTACTTAGACCTTGTCTTAGTACCGAGGAACAAGTTAGTTTGGAATAAGAAAGTGATATCCACCATCACATATTGTCACATGTTGACTAGAACCAAACTAACTAGTTCGAGGACATGGGAATCATTTGATTCCACCGATATGAGTTGAGGATACAGGATTCATTAGAGTCGACCTACATATTCTGTTACATATATATGGAAGATATCTTTGGTTTAGTGTAGGTATGACGCCATGAATTGGAAGAAGGTTCCATTGGTATCGGACGGTGGAAACGACTTCCCTTTGAGAACCCTTCTTCTATGGCCAGGGAGAAAAGGATTCATCCTTCATGGCGTCATGTCTCAGTAGATCATAGGAGATCTCTTAGTAGAGATCTCCTTGGGAGTGGGAATTATCTTTCATATTTTATGAAAGATTTATTCTTCCGGTAGAGAATGGGATAGGTGATTTTATCAACGTTTGTATCACATACTAATTTTCAAGTTTTTAGGAAGGATAATTCGATCAATTTGATTGGATCGTATAGATCCATGCACAGAGGATGGTTGGCAGAGATAACTCCTTAGTATGGATACACATGTGTTTATGGTATCATGTCATATCATTGTTGACCATTTTACCAAAGGGCTTGATCCTTATAAGGAATTTATTTTCTCCACTCTTCACTTCATACACCTTCATTATTTATGGGAGATCTATTCTCCATCTTCATAGGAATGTAATGAGGGATTATGCATTGGTTATGGAAGAGAGGAGTAAATGAATTCACAAGTTTCTCTTTTAAGGAAAGGAGAAAGAGGAATTAGCTTAGAAATCCCACTTTAGCTCCTCTTCCTTGAAGAGGAAAAGGAAAGGAAATATGATTTCTTCATAGGTAAAGAATCGAGTATGTTTTCATTTAGAGAGAAGAGGTGTTTAGAAAACATCTATTAGTCTATATTTCAAAAGGAATTCATTTACCCTAGTTTTCAATGTAATTTTCCTTCATATGGGCATTTGATTCTCCACTATTTTGGAAGGAAAAGTATGGAGAACTTATATACATGTTCTTAGTTATGGATGAGTAGAGCAAATTAATTCAACAGAATCTCTTTGAAAGGGAAAACGAAAGTGGAATAGATTCCACTACCAAAGTCTATTCCACTACTAGAGCTTTTTTCCTTAGAGGAGATTACAGAGAGAGAAAGAGAGAGATTTTTACTTTCTCTCTTCTAGATTTTCTGGTTAAGAGTGGCACTCTTTTATCAAGGCAATAGGGAGATCAATTAATCATGATGGTTAGATTGAATCTCATTTGTAGACTCTAGAGAGAAGCAGTTATGCTATTTTTAGTGATGGTCATTGACTAGATGAGATAATCTAGTTATTGACATTCGTTAGACTGTGAGTAGATTGATGATACCTCTCTTTAGAGTTTCTAGGAGATAGGGATATATCTAACCTATTGGGGTACCCAAACTCTTAATTGGTGTTACATCATGGGCATGATGTGTAAACGTCAATTAGGAGGATGGGTACTTAGGGGTTATCTGAATCTGAAAGGGAATGCTTTTTGCATTCATATGGCAAACTATAGAAAGAGAATATTTAGAGTTTGAACTAGTTCCAATAGATGTTCTTCTAATAGAACTTAGTCCAATGGTAAAGGATGACAAACCACAAACGTCTTGGTTGGTGAAATGTAGAGACTACATTTTACTACTAAGAAATTCTTATATATGAGTTAGATGATGGATTTGCATAGTTCGCAAGGTAGTTTAGATTAAACTATTAGTTTTGATTACACTCAAGGTTAAGAAGGCCTAGGTTGGTATGATGGAAAATCTATCATTTAGTCCTACATGGGTTTCTAATCACTTTTTATGGGACTTTGTTCTATGTTTCAAAGGATTCTATGGTTTATTATCTCGATTATGGTATGGTCAAGCTTATGAGCTTGGGACTTTACACTTGCTTTACATACTATTACTCCATAGAGGATACATCATATGGACTTAGGTCATTTTGATGATGTCACTTGTCCTAGGAGTGATAGTTTAGAAGTTGAGTGTACATGGGAGATAGTAAGCACCATTGAGACGGTTTCCCACCTTTGAGATGATCTTGTACAAGGATTCTTAAGGTGAAGGATATGGGGAAACAACACATAGAGATGACCATGTACATAGAGTACATGGGGTTTAGGGGAGTCCGAACACTTTCTTATACCATTACAAACATTTCATTTACATTTTTGAGGAAAAAAATTATTTCAAGGGGAAGCAAATGTCACATTAGTTCATTATGTGCACCTCCTCTTGTGAGGAGATTGCCACATGGCATCTCCCACATTGGTTCATTATGTGCACCTCCTCTTGTGAGGAGATTGTCACATGGCATCACATGGATGCACTTCTATTTATTATGGTATTTAGAGAGAGAGATAGAGACTCAAGGAAAGGCTCCTACATGAGTACTTTGTGAAAAAACAAGAGCTCGGACAATGGCTGGGTGGTGAACCTAATTAGCTCAATGTGTGTGTCAACGACAGCCACATGTGGTTGGGAGTAAAAGGATGCTACATGTCTCCATAGGAGTGGCAATGGTTTTACAGTCTTCAATGCCAAAATGCTGCAATAATGTGTCAATATATTTTGTTTGACACAAAGCTATTCCGCCATCAACTTACATAAATTGAATGCCCAAATAATGATGCAAATGACCCAAATCTAACATCTCAAATGAGGCATGCATATCAACCTTAAAATCAGCAATATGCTTCTTATGAGGGCTAATGAGTAGCATGTCATCAACATACACAACAATGATCAGAAGCACATCATTTGCAGGTTTAACATATAAGGTGCTCTTAGTTGGACTATTCTCAAAACCATGTGGAATCAGAGCATGTATGTTTTCATACCAAGCACGTGGTGCTTGCTTCAAACCATATAATGTGTTTTTCAATCTGCACACTTGGTTTTCATGCCCTTTTGCACAAAGCCACAGGGCTAAAAAACATACATTTCTTCATGCAAGTCACCATTTAGAAATGTAGTTTTAATTTCCAAATGATGTACATTACAATGATGATGAGCTACAAGTGCATAGATGCTACGAATAGTAGTCATTCGACATGTAAGTGCAAAAGTCTCATCAAAATCAATGCCTCTTTCCTATGCATAACCCTTTGCAACAAGACTAGCCTTATACCTATCAACTATTCCATTGGGCTTACACTTTAGCTTCTATACCCACTTACTACCAATGGCCTTCTTGCTAGGAGGCAAGTCACTTAAAGACCATGTACCATTTTTCATGATAGCATCATATTTTGAGTGCATAGTAGCCATCCAATTTTTAGGATTTTGTGCTTCATCAAACAAAATAGGCTCATTCTCATCATAGAGACTAGAGGTGACCATAGCATAGCAATCTGCTGCAAAAGAGGCACCATGAGAGCCTGAATGAGTACGATATGACAAAGGTACATCTAATTTGTTGTCACACAAAGTCTACACCAGCCATTTTGGCATAGTTTTTGCCTCCTCAATAACAACTCTCTCATCAACAAGTGCATCATGTAAATTTGCATTAGAAATGGAATGATCTAGATCATCACATGAAACCTATAAAGGCTAAGAAGTTGCCTCATTATGACTAGCACTAGATTGTCCACCTGTAAAAAGAGGCAACAAAGTGTCAAACATGTCATTGGAGCTAATTGATGTCTCCTTAGTACATGAAAGTAATGGCTGAATAATATCTTCCACAAAAACAACATCACTACTAACCAAAATGTGTTTATTCTATGGATGATACAGACGATAGCCTTTTCATTTAGAACTATACCTAACAAAAATACATTTCACTACTTTATCATCCAATTTCTTAAATTGTTGTGCAGGCACTAATGCATATGCCAGACAACCAAAAACATGCAAGTGAGCAACAGATGGCTTGCGACCATGCCAAGCCTCATATGAAGTGATAGACTGCAAGGCTTTAGTGGGACACCTCTTAAGTACATATGTTGTACACACAACAACCTCAAACTAGAAACTATGTGGTAAAGTCTGATTGTTGACCATACACCATGCCATCTCCATGAGTGACCTGTTTTGCCATTCAGCAACTCCATTCTATTGACATCTAGACAGCACTGTACACTAATGTTGAGGCCTCTGCAACAACCATTCGAGCCTCTTTCTTCCTTGGCTCTTTAGTAGCTACTTTTGGACAACTCTTTATGACATGATCATTTGCTTTATAGAGGGCCTTCATCATATATTTAGTCATCAAATTGACTGCTACCCCACTATCTAGTTGAGCACCTAGAACTACATATCCCTTAATCTCTCTACAGTCACCATAGGAGCATTTGAAAAGACCATGGTTGTGATGCCTTGAATCTCTTTTTCTTGATTCCTTGTATCTTGAGATTTTCGAGGCTTCTTGATATATTCATTGTAGAATTGTTTCCTACACATGGGAGAGTATCTCAACAGAGTGCAAATGTCTATAGTAACTTCTATTTCTACCATCTTTAGGACTACATCGATTTCTTCCTCTCTTTTCTTTTCCTTTCAACATTTCAGATTCTTTAATCTCTCAGGGAGGGGAGGAATGCCTGGCACGAATTTCTTAGTCACTGGAAGAAGTATTTCTATTTCATCCCCTTCTTTTGATTCCTCTTGCTCATAAGATCCTACCACTTCTCCTTCCATTTCTCCATGCTTGGGTGCCTTTTCCTTGACAAAATTTTCACTCTTTCTTTTTCCATCCCTTTTTAGGTATTCTTGAGCCCTTGTGACCACCACCACAATAGGCTCTTTTCGCACACCCTTGCCTTGGTCGGATTCCACAAAATGCATGGAAGAACTAGATCCTTCTAAAGGATTTCGTGTCCTAAACACCACTCCTATTGTAGGAATTCTCTCTTGTAATTTAGGAGTGGGATACCCTGAGTTTCCACATAGTTTGAAGATTCAACTAGCCCTTTCCTTTTGCCACTATCAGCTCTCCTTTTAGGACAATCTTCATCGAATGTCCTTCTCCACTATAGTACCTACATAGCGGATTGTACCCAATCGGCTTCCTTTCATTTGAACACCTAGCTTGAATGTGTCCAAAACCTTTGCATCTCCAACACTCAATTGGAGCAGCCCTTCTCTGTTCTTATGTCGTCTCCCTCTAGTAGCCACCTTCTTGGCTCTAAGTATCGTGCCCATACATCTACCTTGTTCCCCAAAGAGGAACAAGGGGTTCACTTTGAGAGGGCAATCCTGTATAAGAATGTCCTCTCGTGTGATTGCATGGTCCTTCCTTCATAAGCCACCTTCTGATAACATCGGTCCTCTATATGGCTTGGCCTATTGCAAAAAGTGCAAAACCATCTAGGTGGAGGTCTATCTATGACAAGTCTCCAAACTTTGGGGCATTCTGTGGCTATATGACCATAGCCATGGCATTTCCTGCACCATGTGTTGGACCTAAATATGCCTTGATTGGGGCCTGAGGCTGTCTCTTGTTTCACCATGTATGCCTCTTGGCTCATCATGGCAGATTTCACCTCTTGAGTCACTAACTCTAGAATCTGCTCCTCACTCAGCGTGGGCTTAACCTCCCCTGGCATAGTGGTGGCAATTACAAAATCTGGAGTTGACAATGTTGACCTTTCATAACTACGATCTCTTATGGGTGCACTCATAATCCCTCCATCGGTCCATACAAGAGCTCTCTCCTTCTTTTTTGACTTCGTTGTACCCCCCATACCCGAGCTTCTTCTTTTGTAGCCATTAGATTGGCGGGCCGCCTAAGGCTTATGTGTTGTTGCACTATGGGATCCCGTAATCCCACATTAAACTCCCTCTTCAGAGTCTCATCATTTGGGCCATTTACGCCCATTTTCTTGACCAATGTTTCCATTCACTGGATGTAGTGGCCGATGCTTTTGTTGACTCCCTACTGCATATATTCCATCTGTTGAGCAAGTGGATCTTGGAAGCCTTACCTTCAAAATTTCACCAAGAAGGCCTCTTTAAGCACTTGATAAGTCCCCCTCTCCTAAGGTGTCAAATTCCCATACCAATTTGCGGCCTCATCACGGAGAGTGGCAAGGAAGATTCTCAATCTTTGGCCTTGGTCAACAACCTCATTAGCCTCACACGTCACTTCAAAAAGTTGAATGAAATTATTGGGGTCCTCATCCCAAAGGCCCAAGAGTAGTGGAAAATCTCTTAGATGCACTAGAACTCGGTAGGCCATTTCAAACAAAGGAGTTGTTGATATATTTAGGTAGTGATGTGTGTGAACACAGTAGGACCGTCGGGGCACTTTCTCCCTCTTTAGGAGGTTTTTTTCCCCCGGCTTGTATATACGCCTATTGCCTTAATGGGCCACTTATCTTTGTACATTCTAGTGGTAATACATTCAGTATTGTGTGTTGAGCTCCAAGCTTCTTCTTCTTCCTTGTGTTGTATAACCTTATATGTCAGGCGTGCTAATGATATACTTCTGATCATTGTGGTGTATGTTGATGACATGATGCTCACTGGTCCTTATGAGAAGCATATTGCTGATTTGAAGGCTGATTTACATGCCTCATTTGAGATGTCTGATTTGGGGCATTTGCATCATTATTTGGGCATTTAGTTTATGCATGTTGATGGTGGAATGGCTTTGTGTCAAACAAAATATATTGACACATTATTGCAGTGTTTTGGCCTTGAAGAGTGTAAACCTATTGCCACTCCTATGGAGACAGGTTTACGACTGATTCTTCATGATGTTGGAGATGCATTTGATGTTCTCTATCAGCAGGATGTTGGATGCTTGATTTACTTATGCATTACTCGGCCAGATATTCAGTTTGTTGTCTCGCAGATGAGCACGTTTATGCATTGCCTAGGAGTCAAGCATTGGTAGGCGGTTAAACACATCTTTTGCTACTTGAGTGGTACTCGGCTACTTGGGTTGTTTTATCCCAAGGGGGGATCACTACCGCTAGACTTGCATGCTTTTTTTGACTCTGATTTGGCTGGTTGCTATGACACTTGTGTGTCCACTAGTGGCTTTTGCTTCATGCTTGGTAGCTCATATATATCTTGGTTGAGCAACAAGTAGCCTACTATGGCCACTTCTAGTTGTGAGGCTGAGTATAGGGCATCTTTCACAGTGATTGTTGAGTGTGTGTGGCTCAGACGCCTTATGGTTGATTTGGGTGTTGGTCAGTCGTCTGCCACCACATCTTCATTGACAGTCAGAGCGCATTGGTAGTTGTGAGGAACCTTGTGTTCCATGCTCGCACTAAGCACATTGAGGTGCATTATCATTATGTCAGGGAGAGGTTCTCTGCTGAGGAGATCAGCTTGACACATGTGCCCACGCAGAGGAACATTGCAGACCTTTTCACGAGGGCTCTCCCTAGGGAGAAGTTT
This sequence comes from Ceratopteris richardii, assembly GCA_020310875.1. Classification (NCBI taxonomy): domain Eukaryota; kingdom Viridiplantae; phylum Streptophyta; class Polypodiopsida; order Polypodiales; family Pteridaceae; genus Ceratopteris; species Ceratopteris richardii. Next base: position 185,937,858 of record CM035419.1, read on the forward strand.
GAAGCTTTCCGCAAAGCTTTGGGCTTACTTCCTTTTGTGGATTGATTTCCACATAGCTTGACACTTCCTTATACATGAGTGCCAGTTCCTTGTTCACCACATCACTTTAGGCAATGATGTGTGTGAACACACTAGGACCACTGGAGCATTTTTTTCTTTAGGAGATTTTTTTCCCCCAGCTTGTATATATGCCTATTGCCCTAACGGGCTACTTATCTTTGTACATTCTAGTGGTAATACATTCAGTATTGTGTGTTGAGCTCCAAGCTTCTTCTTCTTCCTTGTGTTGTTCGTGTGCTTCCGTAGACGTCTAATTCCAACATGGGTGACATCAATATCATTACATTCCCAGAAGTTCAAAGCCCTTGGTTTTAAGACTCCCTAGAGGCTCTTGACTTGAGCGACAACTCTTCTTTGGTAGTATTTTCTTTCCTCAAAATTCCTCCAATTACTCAAACATTCCTTGTATGATTCTTATGTATTTTACTCGCGAGCTTCATCCCTTTGAGTGGCTCACTCTTCTCTTTATGTTCGAGTTCTTCCTCAAGAAGAGCTTCCTTTTCTCATATACTAGGCACTCGGTCCACGAGCTCAACCAACATGTGGTGCTAGTGAAGCTATGGCAGTCTTTTACAGAGACATGCCAAGCACTCCCCATTAAGATCACCAAAATGAAGAGATCCTTTGCCCAAGAGAAAGATGTGTATATGTTGGAACAAGTCCATGGAAAGTCTAAGTGTTGGCTTGAGTCTTCAAAAGACATAGAAACTTGAAGCAAATGCTAAATCCTTGAAGAGTTCACTTGTGAACTCACCCTTGTAACTTTTGAGTTTTTACTTGATGTAAAAGTGAAAGAATCTAAAGTGGTTGAATCCACTTGGTGAGTAGGAAAAGAACTCCACAAATTCATGATTGAATTAGTTTGAAAATTAGTTACTAAAAGGTAGGAGAATTGTTTTAGGTGAGCAAGATTCAAAGTCAAATTTTGTCTTCGATCATTACTATATATACACATGGTTTAATCATAGGGTTTGCAACACCATTAGCTGAGATTCATGTCATATCAGAGTGTGACTTCAAGGCACACACTGATATCAGTAAGTCCATTGTACTTTACATTCAATATACACTTGTTTTCATGATCATTTGTGACCATATCTTCATGCCTATGTGAGTGTATTGTTCACTGCCATACTTCTCAGTTTTTCAGTCAAATTGCAAAGATGGTTTCCCTGAGCATGGTGCATCGTTTTCAGTGATTGAACGTGGTAAAGTTAGCTCTCTAAGTCTACTATATACTCCCAAAACTTCATTGCATTTGGAGTCCATATCGTGAGATATATCCATTTGAAGTCACCTATATCTCTACATCTTCTACCTCCTAAAAAGTCGGGATCACATACCTGATTTGCTAAACTTATTTCTCTTACTATGCTTAATCATTTTTTATGGAACAACTCCCAATAGGTTGCATTGGTTCCTAATTAGATTCCTCTAAAAGCCCTTTGGTCAATTGTAATCAAATAATGAGCACTGAGTGAAATACTAAAGCATTCATGACCAAAATAGAAAGTTTCTTCATGTTGACTATTAGTCAAAGTAGTGTATTTTGATTCAACTTTTTGAGAGTGATCCTCCAAGGTACATAGGGTGTCGAGTACATTCTTTGGCAAGATAAAAGAGCCCACTACATAAGGATGCAATTGCAAGGTCTTATCTCCTCAATTCTATCTCATATTTTTTTGTTGCCTCACATTAGAAGTTGTAAAACATCTCAGGAAGTGTGGAATGCACTTGAAGCCTTCTTCTCTTCAAGTACAAAGGCCAAGAAGCATCAACTATGGCTCGAATTTACAACTCTCAAGAAAGGTCCCAAAAAAAATGTGACTGATTTTGTCACAAAGCTCAAGGACATAGCAGATCAGTTGGGAAGCATTGGAGAGGTAATAGAAGAAGAGAAAATTGTAAGGCAGGTCATCAATGGCTTACAGGTAGATGACAAGTGGGAAGCATTCACCATAACTATGGATCTATACATGGATATGCATGTACCAGATTTCAATACACTCATTGGAAAACTGCTTACTCAAGAGGCCAAGCTTATCAAGAATGGAGAAGGCTCCAAAGGTCATCAATTTTCTACTTTTTATACTGATAAAAGCAACTCCAAAGAGAACAAAGGAAGAGGAAAGAAAGTGGATGATGAAGCTGGTACACATGAAGCTAATTATGCAGGTAGAGGAGGACATGGTAGAGGTAGAGGCAGAGGAGGAATACAAGGCAGGGGGAGATCCCAAGACTCTATTCCCTATTCTATTTGTGGATTAACTAATCAACTAAAAATTGTTTTAGGAATTCCAAGAATCAAAGAGGCAGAGGCTATAATAGAGGAAGTTATGGCTACTCTAGAGGAAGGACCAACAACTTCAATGGCTACCACAACAATTACAACCATTCAAACTATCAAGGAAATAATAGAGGAAGAAGAGACTTCAATAACTACACAGAAGACTCAAATCAAGAGGACTCACTGCTAATCATGAATATGGAAATGCCTCAAGGTAAATCTGATGAGCATGTTTTCTAGATTGATTCAGGATGTTCCAATCATGTGGCAAGAAATGTGGCCCTCCTATCACATTTAGAAGATCCAAGGAACAAGCATGAAGTGCAAATAGGTGATGATACAAGGCATCTGGTGGAGAAGATAGGAAATGTAAAAGTGCCTGATGGAAACATCAGCCTACTTAGCAAGGTACTCTATGTTCCTACCATCACAAAGAACTTGATAAGTGTAGGACAGATTGTGGAGAAAGGCCTACAAGTTAGGCTCACAAAAGGAGGAGCATTTGTTGAAGATCCAAGTCAAGGATTCAGGAGAATTGCAAAGGGAGAAAAGACAGGTAGATTGTTCACATTTGAATTACAAGACACTAGGAACATTGCTCTCTTTAATTAAGGTAGTCAAACACTCACAGAATTGGAAGTATGGCACAAAAGGTTAGCACATATTGGTGAAATATCATTAAAGCAAATCTGCAGGGATCAAAGTGTACTTGGACTCCCTAATTTGTCAAAACAACACATGATTTATAAGTGTACTGCATGTCAATTTGGAAAGTCTCACAGGTTACCATTCATGAAGAAAGGATATATGCATGGAGATCTCTTGGATTTGGTTCATACAAATGTATGGGGACCTAGCAAGGATGCTTCAATATCTAGATCAATGTATTATGTCTCCTTCATTGATGATTGTGGTAGATGGACTATACTATACTTTATGAAACACAAAGATGAAGTATTTTCATGCTTTAAAAGGTATTTAGCTCTTATGGAGAATCAAACAACTAAAACATATGGAGGGGGAGAGTACTTCTCCCATGAATTTGACTCCTTTCTTCAAGAGAGGGGAATCAAAAGAGAGATTACTACAAGGTACACTCCTGATGAAAATGGAGTGGGAGAGAGAAGGAATAGAGCAATTGTTGAAGCTGCAAGGTCTATGCTGAATGAGAATCACTTACCTAATTATTTATGGGTTGAGGCTATATCCACAGCCACTTATTTGATTAACAGGTTACCTTCAAAATCACTTGATGGCATGACACCATATGAGGCTTGGAATGGAAGAAGACCAAGCTTGGATCATTGTAAGATTTTTGGATGTATAGCTTATGCTCATGTTCCTTCAGAGGTTAAAGGAAAAATGGATCCAAAGGCTGAAAGATGTGTGTTCATTGGATATGACAACAACCAAAAAGGCTACATACTATACAACCCAACAACCAAAGGATTCTTGGTGAGTAGAGATGTAGTGTTTGATGACAATAGTTCTTGGTATGAAGATTCATGCAAGAAGATCAACTTATCTTATGATCTTGAAGAAGATTTTCCAAAACTTGTCAAGGAAAACCCTCCTAAAATTGAAGAGCAGGATACCTCAGAAGATGATGAAGCAACTCAGATTGAAAAACTCAAAATGTGGAAGTCTAAAGGTAAAGCTAAAATGCAGGAACTTGGACAAGAGGCAGAATCATCACATCATGGCCTAAGAAGGTCCATGAGGGAGAAAATAAAACTAGAGAGGTATGGGTTTGATACTTCTCTAGTTACTAAACATTCAATCTATCTAGCACATGACATAAATCAAGAGGAACCCTCAACATTTGAGGAAGCAAAGAAGAAATTAGAATGGAGGCATGCAATTGAAGAAGAAATTGAAGCTCTTGAGGAAAATAACACTTGGGAATTAGTTCCCAAGTCTTCATCAATATAAGTGATAGGTTCAAGATGGATTTACAAATTGAAGAAGAACTCAGATGTCTCCATTAACAGGTATAAGGCAAGGCTTGTGGCAAAAGTCTTTGCACAAACTTAGGGAATTGACTATGAGGAGACTTTCTCTCCTCTGGCAAAGATGTCTACAATTATAGTCCTATTTAGCATTGCTTCTTCCAACAATTGGAAGATAATTCAACTGGATGTAAAAAATTCATTTCTTAATGGATGGATAACAAAAGAGGTGTATATGGCACAAGCATCCGGTTTTGAGAATGAAGTACGTCATGATTATGTGTGTAAACTTAATGAATCTCTATATGGATTCAAACAAGCCCAAGGGCTTGGAATCACAGTCTTGTTTCATTCTTGCAGGATAAAGGATTTCAACCTTTATCAAAAAGAATAATTCTCAAGTCATCTATTTGTGTGTATATGTGGATGATAGTATACTAACAGGAAATGATGCAGATGGCATAAAGAAGGTCAAGGAGTAGATGAAAGAAGAGTTCAAGATAAGTGACTTAGGGTCACTTACATACTTCCTAGGATTGGAAGTGGTATACAAAGATCATGGTTTGCTTCTTACTCAAAGGAGTACATTAAAGACTTGTTGAAAAATTTCAAGACGCAAGATTGCAGGAGTGCATGTACTCCAATGGAGATTAATCATAAATTGAGCTCACATGAATGTGAACTCATAGAAGATGTCACATTTTATCAAAGCCTTGTGGCTAGTTTGTGTTGATATATTTAGGTAGTGATGTGTGTGAACACTCTAGGACCGCCGGGGCACTTTTTTCCCTCTTTAGGAGGTTTTTTTCCCCCGGCTTGTATATACACCTATTGCCCTAATGGGCTACTTATCTTTGTACATTCTCTAGTAATACATTCAGTCTTGTGTGTTGTGCTCCAAGCTTCTTCTTCTTCCTTGTGCTGTTCGCGTGCTTCCGCAGACGTCTAACTCCAACAATTGGTATCAGAGCAGGTCGTTGCTTCTTCTAGGGCGCCGTCGACACTCCTCCGTTTGCAGTCTCAGATTCGCACAAAATTTGGTGAGCATACTCAGGGTGTTTCCGAGTCGCTATGTGGTGCCGAAATCGCGATCTGAGCTCATTTCGGCCTCCGAACGCACTATCGCAGTGCTTGTGCAGGCTATTTCGTCCTTTTGTGCCAAAGGTATATACTAGTTTCTGTTCGCCAGTTTAAGCGTCTCGAAGTCTGCTACAGGTCTAGCAGAACTCGTCTAGGCAGTTCTATTCAACTTTTTGAGATACAGTCAATTTTCTGCATCAAGGTATTTTAGTCACCGGCCATGGCTGAAAGCAGTGATGTATTCCGTATGTTGGCTGTTGAGGATAAGTTGGATGGTACCAACTACCCATTATGGGCTTATATGATGCGACATGTACTGGTTGCAAAAGGATTGTGGAACATTGTGCAGGGTGTTGAAAGACGTCCTGTTACACCTATAACGACAGGTACTGCAAATACAGGTGTTGGAGCTGATGAAGATGGTGTCGAAGATGATATTCCACAGATTCCTGTTCGTGCTGCTGTTTCTGTTGCACCTACTGCAGAGCAGATTCGTTGGGATGGCAGAGATGCCCAGGCACATGCATTGATAGCTTTGTCTGTCAAACGTGCCATTATTCCTCACATTCGCTCTTGCAGAACAGCAAAGGATGCTTGGGATACACTTACCACTTTGTACCAGGCTAGAAATGAGGCTCGTGTTGCTTACCTCCGAAAACAGTTGGAGAGTGAGCACATGAATGAAGGTGATTCGATGGATAGTTTTCTTACAAAGATCAAAGACCTGAAGGAACAATTGATTTCTGCTGATGAGGTTATACCAGATAGCTCACTTATGCAGATCGTTCTGAATGGCCTTCCTGATTCATATCAGAGTTTTGCCTCTACTCTTCGATTGATGATGAAAGGCAATCCGAATGCCTTGTCATTTGAGGAATTAGTCTCTGTTCTGCTGCAGGAAGATCAGTCCAGGCAGAACAGGTCCATTATGCGTGTTGCAGATCAAGCTTTCCTGGCTAGTCAGAAGGGCAAAGGAAAATGGAGCTCTTCTACTAGTAAGCAGAAATCTGCAAATGCTGCACAATCGAAGAACCAGGATAAAGATGAGAAGAAATCAGAAAAGCAGAAATTGTTCTGCAAGTACTGTAAAGGAAATGATCATATTATAAAGAACTGTCCAAAACTGGCTGCTAAAGAGGCAAAGAAGAAAGAGGCTGGAATGGTTGTTGCAGAGGCCTCTACACCAAAAACAGAGTCTGCAAATCTTGTGCAGGAAGAAGAATGGGCGTTTGACCCATCTTCTCATGATCAGTGCATGTCTGCAGTAGACTCAGATGTTTGGTACTTTGACAGTGGGGCAACCAAACATATTACCTCGCAGCGCAGTTTCTTCTCTTCACTCGAGCCTGCCCCTACAGGGAATACTGTCACATGCGCCAATAACTCCTCTTATCCTGTTATGGGAGTTGGTAAGATCATTCTGACTACTGCTGATGGTAGTTCTTTCACTTTGTCAGATGCTTTATTTGTGCCAGGGATCAAAAAGAACCTGTTATCAGTTTCTGCATTAGCCAAGATTGGCTTGGTTGTGAAATTCGTTGATGACAGGTGTACAGTCCATGATCTCTCAAATGGCGATGTGATTATTGCTTCTTGCATTTTATGTCGTGGGCTGTATAAGCTCATAGACTATGAAAAATTTGTGAATGATTCGGCATGTGCAGTTCATGATTCTCAGGCTATGTCAGATGCAAAGCTTTGGCATGCACGCTTTGGTCATCTGAATTTTGCTAGTTTGTTACGCCTGCAGAAATCTGAAATGGTGTCCTCTTTGCCCAAACTTGAGGCACCTGGAAAACATGTTTGTGAAGGCTGTATTTTGGGCAAAATGCAGCGTTCTTCCTTTCCAAAAGATGGTTCAGTTCGGGCTATGCAGAAATTGCAGCTTGTACATAGTGATGTCTGTGGTCCTATGCAGACACCCTCTTTTGGAAATTACCTTTACTTCGTGACTTTCATTGATGATTTTTCCAGGCATGCATGGGTATATCCACTCAAAGCAAAGTCCGAAGTGTTCATGTGCTTCAAACAGTTTTTGGTTTTGGCTGAAAATCTGTCAGCATGTAAAATGGGCACCCTCCGTTCTGATCGAGGGGGGGAATATATGTCTTCAGATTTTAATGCATTTCTGGCTGAACGTGGGATAAAACACCAGTGTACAGTGCCGTATACACCTCAACAGAATGGAGTTGCTGAACGAAAGAACAGGTCACTCATGGAGATGGCGAGGTGCATGGTCAAAAGTCAGGCTTTACCACATAGTTTCTGGCTTGAGGCTGTCATGTGTGCAGCATATGTACTGAACAGGTGTCCCACGAAAGCGTTGCAGTCTATCACTCCATATGAGGCTTGGCATGACCGCAAGCCATCTGTTGCTCATCTGCGTGTTTTTGGTTGTTTGGCATATGCATTAGTGCCTGAACAACATCGCAGAAAATTGGATGATAAGGCAGTAAAATGTATTTTTGTTGGGTACAGTTTTGAAAGTAAAGGCTATCGTCTGTATCATCCACAGACTAAACGCATTCTGGTTAGCCGTGATGTTGTCTTTGTGGAAGATGCTATTCAGCCATTGCTTTCATGTACTAAGGAGACATCTGTTAGCTCCAAAGACATGTATGATACTTTGATGCCTCTTTTTACAGGTGGACAGGCTAGCACTGGTCCTAATGAGGCAACTTCTCAGCCTTTGCAGGTTTCATATGATGATGCAGATCATTCCATTTCTGATGCAGATTTACATGATGCACTTGTTGATGAGAGAGCTGATATTGAAGAGGCAAAAACTATGCCAAAATGGCTGGTGCAGACTTTGCGTGACAGCAAATTAGATGCACCTTTGTCATATCGTACTCGTTCAGGCTCTCATAGTACCTCCTTTGCATCAGATTGCTATGCTATGGCTGCATCTAGTCTCTGTGATGAGAATGAGCCTGTTTCTTTTGATGAAGCACAAAATTCAGAAAATTGGATGGCTGCTATGCAATCTGAATATGATGCTATTATGAAGAATGGTACATGGTCTTTATGTGACTTTCCTCCTGGCAAGAAGGCCATTGGCACTAAGTGGGTATACAAGCTGAAGCGTAAACCTGATGGTACAGTTGACAGGTATAAGGCTAGGCTTGTTGCAAAGGGTTATGCGCAGGAAAGAGGCATTGATTTTGATGAGACCTTTGCACCTACATGCCGTATGACTACTGTTCGGAGCATTTGTGCACTTGCAGCCCATCATGGTTGGAATGTACATCAGTTGGATATTAAAACAGCATTTCTGAATGGTGACTTGCATGAAGAAGTGTATGTTTTTCAGCCCCGTGGCTTTGTGCAGAAAGGGCATGAAAACCAGGTGTGCAGGTTAAAGAAGGCGTTATATGGTTTAAAGCAAGCACCACGTGCTTGGTATGAGAAAATACATGCCTATCTGATTGCACATGGTTTTGAGAACAGTCCAACTGAAAGCACCTTATATGTTAAGCGTGCTAATGATGTGCTTTTGATCATTGTTGTCTATGTAGACGACATGCTGCTCACTGGTCCTCTTGAGAAGCATATTGCTGATTTCAAGGCTGATTTGCATGCCTCATTTGAGATGTCTGATTTGGGGCATTTGCATCACTATTTGGGCATTCAGTTTATGCAAGTTGATGGTGGAATGGCTTTGTGTCAAACGAAATATATTGACACATTATTGCAGCATTTTGGCCTTGAAGACTGTAAGCCTATTGCCACTCCTATGGAGACAGGTTTACGATTGAGTCTTCATGATGCTGGAGATGCATTTGATGCTGTTCTCTATCAGTAGGCTGTTGGATGCTTGATTTACTTATGCATTACTCGGCCAGATATTCAGTTTGCTGTCTCACAGATGAGCAGGTTTATGCATTGCCCAGGAGTCACGCATTGGAAAGCGGTTAAGCGCATCTTTCGCTACTTGAGTGGTACTCGGCTACTTGGGTTGTTTTATCCCAAGGGGGGATCACTACTGCCAGATTTGCATGCTTTTTCTGACTCAGATTGGGCTGGTTGCTATGACACTCGTGTGTCCACCAGTGGTTTTTGCTTCATGCTTGGTAGCTCATGTATATCTTGGTTGAGCAAGAAGCAGCCTACTGTGGCCACTTCCAGTTGTGAGGCTGAGTATAGGGCAACTTTCACAGCGACTGTTGAGTGTGTGTGGCTCAGACGCCTTATGGCTGATTTGGGTGTTGGCCAGTCTTCTGCCACCACCATCTTCACTGACAGTCAGAGCGCATTGGCAGTTGCGAGGAACCCTGTGTTCCATGCTCGCACTAAGCACATTGAGGTGCATTATCACTATGTTAGGGAGAGGTTCTCTGCTGGGGAGATCAGCTTGGCATATGTGCCCACGCAGGAGAACATTGCAGACCTTTTCACGAAGGCTCTGCCTAGGGAGAAGTTTGAAGCTTTCCGCAAAGCTTTGGGTTTACTTCCTTTTGTGGAGTGATTTCCACATTGCTCGGCACTTCCTTATACATGAGTGCCAGCTCCTTGTTCACCGCATCACTCCCAGGGGGGGATTTGTTGATATATTTAGGTAGTGATGTGTGTGAACACTCTAGGACCACCGGGGCACTTTTTTCCCTCTTTAGGAGGTTTTTTTCCCCCGGCTTGTATATACGCCTATTGCCCTAATGGGCTACTTATCTTTGTACATTCTCTAGTAATACATTCAGTCTTGTGTGTTGTGCTCCAAGCTTCTTCTTCTTCCTTGTGCTGTTCACGTGCTTCCGCAGACGTCTAACTCCAACAGTTTGAACTATGCCACATTGACAAGAGTAGATATATGTTATAGTGTGAGTGTGCTAAGTCAATTTATGCACACACCCAAGAAACCTCACATGGAATCTTCCAAGAGGATACTTAGATATCTCAAAGGGACCATGAATGAAGGGTTATACTACCCTTGTGTATCTGATTTAAGTTTAAAGTTGTTCTCTAATGCAAATTGGGCTGGCTCGAAGGAAGATAAAAGGAGCACCTTAGGATATGTTACCTTTGCAAGATCAAAACTTGTCTCATGGTCATCCAAGAAGCAACCCATAGTTGCTGTCTCATTTATTGAAGCTGAATACAAAGGTCTTTCCATAGACACTCAAGAAGCAATGTGGATGAAGACACTATTTATAGACCTTGGATTGGAGATTGGAACTCCAAGTATTCTTGGTGACAACATGAGTCCCATTCACTTGGCTGCAAGTCCAATTTCCATGCAAGGACTAAACATATTGAAGTACACTACCACTATGTAAGAAAGAAGATTATGAGCAATGAAATTCAGCTATCTTATGTGTCAACCCATCAACAATGTGTAGACATTTTAACCAATGCATTAGATGGAACAAAACTCAGTAAATTCAAAGGTATGATTGGTTTACAGGTAATCTTCGAAGATTGAATACCTCAAGCTCACTTGACTTGAGGGGGAGTTATTGGAACAAGTCCATTGCAAGTCTAAGTGTTGGCTTCAGTCTTCAAAAGACATAGAAACTTGAAGCAAATGCTAAAGCCTTGAAGAGTTCACTTGTGAACTCACCCTCTAAGTTGCATTATTCGTTATTTGACAATTTGTTTATTCGTGAATAATTATGGAATTTTACGGCAACCCTCCATTACTCGATCAAATTATTTGGTGCCACATCAGCTTATTCGGAGATGAGCGAATACTTTTTGCACGGTAATTCGACTATGTTTTATCGAATGCACTTTCGATCGAAAAAGTTTTCGATCGAAAAATTTTATTGGTTGAAAAGTCTTCGATCGAAACAAATTTGGTCAAATAATTTTTTACAAAAGAACACAAGTAGACTCATTATCATAAGAGTTACTTTGTTTTTTACGAACTTACAGTGTCGTAGATAGAACAAAGTATAAACTCTTGCTATAATATTTACTTTCATACTTAAATCATAAAGAAAAATATATTTGTTTGCGAATTAAAAACTATTCTGATTGTTTGACTCAACATTGATTCTTACTTCACAATAGTATATGTATGTGTGTGTATGATTGTGAGTAAACATGTATTGTGATTGTTTGAATCAATATCGATTCTTACTTCACAATAGTATATGTATGTGTATTTGAGTGTATAATTATGAATGAAACCTATTGTGATTGTTTGATTCAACATTGATTCTTACTTCACAATAGTATATGTATGTGTGTGTGTGATTGTGAATAAAAATGTATTGTGATTGTTTGAATCAATACTGATTCTTACTTCACAATACTATGTGTATGTGTATGTGTATGTGTATGTGTGTGTATGTTATATGATTGAGAGTGAAAATATAATATGATTGTGTATGTGCATGCATATGTGTGTATGATTGTGAATTAAAAGCTATTGCAATTGTTGGAGAAGCTTTTATGTTTCTTTTATAATTCAAGGGTTCAAAAGGTATTAATAAGTGAGGATCAAAGGCATCTAGGGCTCCATATCAACTAAGAGAAGGTTCTTGTTGTATCGATTCAATATAACTTCGCAGATCTATAGATCTTCTTTAGAAAGTTGTATTGTATTGATACAACAAGAGCCTTCTCTTAGTTGAGATGTTGGGCCTTGGCATCAAGACAATAGCATCAAGAGGGACTTGTTGGGAGGAAAGAAATCGACTTGTTGAGACAATAGCATCGAGAGGGATGACAAAGTTTTGATAGAAGTAGACTTATGCACTTGATCCTTGGATACTTACGATAAAAAAGATGCAAACATGTAAAATTTTACTTTTTATGATATAGTTTAGTATTTTTTCAAGCATATAATAATGAATGTGCATATGCATGTGTGTACGTATGCATGTGTGTATATATGCATGTGAGTATGTATGTGTATGTGTGTGTATGTATGCATGTGAGTGTATATGTGTTGGCCGTGTGTGTATGTATATGTGCAAGTATCTATATGTATATGTATATGTGTATGCATGAAAGTACGTGTATGCATGTGTGTATGTATGTGCGCATGAAAGTTTGTGTATGCAAGTGTGTATGTGTATATGCGTGTATGTTATATGATTGCAAGTTAAAATCAAATATGATTGTGTATGTGCATGTGTGTGTATGATTGTGAATTAAAAACTATTGTAATTGTTGAAAAAGGTTTTATGTTCTTTTTTATAATTCAAGGGTTGCGAAGGTATCAATAAGTGAAGATCAATGGCATCTTGGACAATGTATATCAGCTAACAAAAGGTTCGTGTTGTATTAATACAATACAGCTTCACATATCCATAGATCTTCTTTAGGAGGTTGTATTGTATTGATACAACATGAACCTTCTGTTAGCTGAGATATTGGCATCAAGACAATCACATCAAGAGGGGCTTGTTGGGAGGAAAGAAATAGGTTATTGAGATAATAGCATCAGAAGGGACTTGTTATGGACAAGTTTTGATAGAAATCGACGTATGCACTCGAACTTTTGATACTTACGACAAAAGAGATGTAAACAAGTAATAAAATATTTTACTTTTTATGATATAGTTTAATATTTTTTTCAAGCGCATAATAATGAATTTTTACTTGTTTATATTTTTATAGGTTATTTTGAAGGTTGATTGATTTTGATCTCAGTATGAAGGTAGAAATTTCCCATAAAAAAGGGATCGTTATCAATTGCTAACTTGAACCATTTGAATCATTAACTTTGCTTTTTTAAGGCTTAAGTCAATTTATTGTGTGTATGTGCTTGTATTTATGTATATATACATATGCATGTGTGTATGTATGTATACATATG
>CM035419.1:185970998-185975873 GCA_020310875.1 Ceratopteris richardii
ACTTGCCATGTCTTTGAACCTTTGTAACTTAGGTCCATCCAAACTCTTTGTCATCATATCTGCCACCTGTTCTTTTGTTGGAGTGTACATCACTTCAATCTCTTTATCAAGTACCTTTTCCCTCAAGAAATGATACTGAATCTCTATATGCTTAGTCCTGGCATGAAAAACAGGGTTAGCTGCCAAATACAAAGAACTCATGTTGTCTCCAAAAATTATTGGAGTACTATAATCAAACTCAAAACTCTTCATCAAGGTCTTCAACCATATCACTTCTTTTGCAGCTTCTACCATTCCCTTATACTCAGCTTCTGTGGATGATAAAGCAACTGTGTGTTGCTTCTTTGAACACCAAGACACTAACTTGTCTCCAACATAACATAGATATCCATGAGTATGTGAAGAGAGATGGTGGATGCAATCCAAAGATGAGTAGGTGCCGCTACAACCAGCTTCACACCAGCCAACTGAGACTTCAGAGTTGATTAGTAGACCCTTTGAGCTTCCTAAATCCACCAAAATATCAGCCAAGTACTTTGGAACATGTATCCCAAAAGTTTAAGTCAAGACCGACAAGTTGCGAAATGACTAGCTCCCAAAACTTGCTATTTTTGGACATACACCTGCTGGAAAAAATGAACAGTGCTCTCAACCTGGAAGGAATTAGAAAAATTCCTTTTGGGCATAGCAAATAGACTTAGCAAGCTTCCTATTCCAAGTTAAAACACTTCAAATGATGGACTGAGCACTGAGAACAAGTTTCATCAAGTTCTCGAACATTCCCACAATTCTCGGGGCTCTGCAGAGATAGACCAGTAAGCAGTAAAATGCAGATATCTCCAAAATTATAAATTCAATGACCTTGGAAATTTATAGGTAGCAACTAGACAGTGAGAGCTATCCAACGCACTTTAAAACACTGAAAAAGGTTCAGTAAAACTCGAGATATGACCTTCTGAAGTTACTGCTCTGAGTGAGTATAGCAGAGAACAAAACAGAGAGGTAGATGATAATAAATGTATAGATTCACATATGATTACAACCACATTGGCAATGAATCTTTGCACAATGGGAGTAGAATGATAGAGCTATGGAGTAAGCTCTTCAATCTCTACAAAATGACATGAAGTGGTCACGTACAAGGCTTGCTAATCACCTCTTCCTTCTTGCTCCTTTTATAGCAATTCTTGGAGGGAGTTTTGAATTCGAATTCGAATGGCTCCACCTAAAAGTGATCCCCAAAGTTAGGAGAGATTCCCTCAGCTCAAAAATTCGTGATTTTGGTAGTTGGAGCCACGAATTTGCTTTTACATCATGGATGAGGTAAGCCATCCTTTTACTTTTTTCTTTTTCCATTTACAAGAGATAAAATGTACTCTTTTACAAGAGGTGTTCACATGACTACTCATGTGACTTACAAATGAGGATAATATCAAGCATATCAAGCATGTAGGCTTGGGCAAAATGCACCAACAGCTCCCCCTCAAGCCTAACATGCTTGGCCTCCAAATAAGTCTTCAATTGTCCTTGATTTCCTGCAAACCAATCATCAACTTGAATCTACTTAATTTCGTACCATCAAGAGCTTTCGTCAACATGTCTGCACATTGCATATCTGTAGAGACGTAGGATAGTTGAATATCCTTGCTCATTAGCTTCTCCCTTACATAATGGTAGTGGACTTCAATATGCTTGGTTCTAGCATGGTATACCGGATTAGCTGCTAGATGTAGTGAGCTTGTGTTGTCACCAAAAATGTGAGGTGTTGAAGAATGAAGTCCAAGATCTGTGTACAAAGATTTTAACCACATGATTTCTTGAGTTGCATTAGCCAAACCTCTATATTCAGCTTCAGTAGAAGATAATGCCACGGTTGGTTGCTTCTTCGATGACCAAGAAATGATTTTTGAACCTGCAAATGATATATACCCTGATGTGCTTCTTCTATCATCTTTAGATCCGGCCCAATCTGCATCTGAGTAGACCTTTAGCTCAATATCTGAAGTATATGAATAGAACAAACCTTCATTCATGGTCCCCTTTAGGTACTTGAGGACTCGCTTGGCCGCTTCCATATGTGGTCTTCTCGGCTTATGCATAAACTGACTCAATATGCTAACACTATAGCATATATCCACCCTTGTGAGTGTTGCATAGTTCAAACTTCCAACCAAGCTTTGATAGCTTGTGATGTCTTCAATTGGCTCTCCTTCATAAGCACTAAGCTTATGATTTTGCTCCATAGGTGTACCTGCACACTTTGTATTTTCCATCTTGAACTTGACGAGCATGTCATGGACATACTTCCTTTGTGTGATGTATATACCTGAATCTGTGTAGATCAACTCCAATCCAAGAAAATAAGTGAGTGGTCCGAGGTCACTTATCTTGAACTCCTCCTTCATTTGACTCTTTACCTGTTTGATTCCTTCAAGATCATTGCCTGTGATAATAATATCATCAACATACACACATAAATAGATCACTTCAGATCCATTCCTCTTTATGAACAAAGAGGTATCCGCCTTGCTAGCTTTGAATCCTTGGTCCTGCAAATAAGTAACCAATCTGAAATTCCAAGCTCTTGGAGCTTGCTTCAATCCATACAAAGCTTTCTTTAGTTTGCATACATAGTTAGGATGATGTGCATCCTCATATCCAGGAGGTTGTGCCATATACACTTCCTCAGAAATCCATCCATTCAAGAAAGCATTCTTTACATCAAGTTGATAAAGATTCCAATTTCTAGATGCAGCAAGACTAATGAGAACCCTAATTGTAGGCATTTTTGCAACAGGAGAGAAAGTCTCCTCATAATCAATACCATGGGTTTGAGCAAACCCTTTAGCAACTAACCTTGCTTTGTGTCTATTTATACTTCCATCTGGATTCCTCTTGATTTTGTATATCCATCGAGATCCGATTATCTTCATAGATGGCTTGTTAGGTACAAGCTCCCAAGTGTCATTCTCCTTCAAGGCTTCCATTTCTTCATCCATTGCATCTCTCCAAGCTTTCTTGCTTTGTGCTTCTTCGAATGTGGTAGGTTCTTCATTGGTTGAATCCTTTGCAATGTAGATTGAGTGCTTGGTGACCAAAGAAGTATCATAACCAAACCTCTCTGGTTTCTTCTTCTCCCTCGAAGACCTTCTAAGTGGTTGATGTGAGCTCTCGGGTCCATATGTAGCATCCTGCATCTTTGCTTTACCTTTGTTCTTCCATAGCTTTAGTCTTTCCAA
This sequence comes from Ceratopteris richardii, assembly GCA_020310875.1. Lineage (NCBI taxonomy): Eukaryota > Viridiplantae > Streptophyta > Polypodiopsida > Polypodiales > Pteridaceae > Ceratopteris > Ceratopteris richardii. The sequence goes on from CM035419.1 coordinate 185,974,238, forward strand.
GTCTTCTAGGTCAATCTCCGAATCACTTTCTTCAATCTGCTTTGGCTCCTTTGGTTGAAGTGATGGAAAATCTTCATCCAAGTCATATGGCAGCTTCACTTTCCTGTCATCTATGAAAGACACATAATATCTTGAGCCTGATATAGATGGCTCCTTACTTGGACCCCACACATCCGTGTGCACTAGATCCAAAGGATTTTGATACATATATCCTTTCTTATTGAAAGGTTGTCTATGAGCCTTGCCGAGTTGACAAGCTTCACACTTATAAATCATGTGTTGCCTTGTGATATTAGGCAAACCAAGTACACTTTGGTCCCTGCAAATCTGTTTGAGTGTCCTCTCACCAATGTGAGCAAGCCTTTTGTGCCATATCTCCAACTCTGTTAGAGTTTGAGATCCATAGCTAAACAAAGCTATGTTCTTTGTATCTTCCACTTCAAAAGTGAAAAGCCTTCCTGTCTTTTCTCCTTTGGCAATCCTTTGAAAGCCTTGCCTTGGGTCTTCAACATATGCTCCAAATCGATTGAATCTAACCTGCAATCCTTTTTCAACAATCTGTCCAACACTTATTAAATTTTTGGTAATTGTAGGGACATACAAGACTTTGCTTAAGAGGTTCATATTCCCATCTGATGTCTTCACATTACCTATCTTCTCCACTGAGTGCTTTGTGTCATCTCCTGTCTGCACTTCATGCTTGTTATGAGGATCTTCCAAATCAGAAAGTAAAGCCACATTTCCTGCTACATGGTTCGAGCATCCCGAATCAATGTAAAATATGTGATCATCATCCTTACCCTTCTTCGTTGATAGATTCATAATCAATAATGAATCTTCTTGACTTTGGTCCTCTGCATAGTTATTGTAATCTCTTCTTCCTCTATGGCCACTTTGATAGTTGTTGTTGTTGTTGTAATTGTTGTTGTAGTAGTTGTTGTTGTAGCCTCCATTGTACCTGCCTCTATTTGATCCATAGCCACCTCTATTGAATCCTCTTCCTCTTGAGTTCCTCGGGTTCCTGAAACATTCTTCAGTAGTATGGTTAGATAAGCCACATATGTTGCAAGGTTGAGATGATTGGAATCTCCCCCTGCCTTGCTTTCCACTTCTGCCTCTTCCTCTAGCTCTTCCTCTACCTGCAAAGTTTGCTTGGAAAGAGCTTCCTTCATCTTCATTCTTTCTATTCTTTGACTTGTCCTTGACCTTAGCTTTATCAGAATATAAGGCAGAAGTTTGATTACCTCTTGAGGACTCACCACCTTTGCTAATCTTTGCTTCATGAGTGAAGAGTTGGCCCATGAGTGTGTTGAGGTCGGGTACATGCATATCCATGTATAAATCCATGGCTGTTGTGAATGACTCCCACTTGTCGTCTGCTTTGATTCCATTCATGATTTGTCTTATGATTTGCCCCTCTTCAATTACCTCTCCAATGCTTCCAAGTTGGTCGGAAATCTCCTTCATCTTTGTGACATAATCAGTCACATTTTGCTTCGGGCTTTTCTTCATTGTTGTGAACTCCATCCACAATTGGTTCTTCCTTGCTCGAGTGTTGGAAGAGAAGAAAGAAGCAAGTGCATTCCAGGTTTCTCTTGATGTCTTGCATCCCTTGACATGAGGTAAAAGAAAATCA
>CM035419.1:185993373-185998373 GCA_020310875.1 Ceratopteris richardii
TCTGGCCTTGTCAAGGTAGCATAGATTAGACTACCTACCAAACTCTGATATTTCTTCATGTCATTGAACTCTTCACCTCCATACCTGCTTAATTTATGATTTACCTCCAATGGTGTAGTTGAGATTCTGCAATCTTCCATGTTAAACTTGATCAAAAGATTCTTCAAGTATCTCTCTTGTGAAACATATACTCCATGTTGAGTATACACAATCTGCATGCCTAGAAAATAAGATAAGTTTCCCAAGTCACTTATCTTAAACTCCTTCTCTATTTGCTTCTTCAGTTCATTGATTCCTTGAGCATCTGTTCCTGTAACAATAATATCATCAACATAAATGCACATGTAAATGTATCCATTTTCACTTGCCTTCACTAGCAAGCTACTATCTGCCTTTGATGCTTGAAAACCACATTCATTCAAGAACTTGACCAATCTGAAATTCCAAGCTCTTGGGGCTTGCTTCAACCCATATAAAGCTCTCCTGAGCTTACACACATAATCTGATCCATTTGATTCCATAAAGCCTTCTGGTTGCTCCATATATACTTCATCTGCAATGTAACCATTTAGAAATGCATTTTTCACATCCAATTGTGATAATTTCCATCCTTTGCAAGCAGCAATAGCAATCAATGTTCTAATTGTAGACATCTTAGCAACAGGACTAAAGGTCTCATCATAATCTACCCCATAAGTTTGGGCATAACCTTTGACCACAAGTCTAGCCTTATATCTAGACACCTTACCATCTGCAAACCTCTTTGTTTTATACACCCACTTACATCCAATGACCTTCTGATTCTTTGGTCTTGGTACTAGTTCCCAAGTTTCATTTTCAAGTAGAGCATCATACTCTTCTTGCATTGCCTTCTCCCAATTCTGTTTACCTTTGGCTTCTTCATAAGTGGTTGGATCTTCTTCTGTTTTCACAATGTAGGCATAATCTTTTGTTGTTAGGAAAGATGTATCATAACTATACCTTATAGGTTCTTTCCTTTCCCTTGTAGATCTCCTGATTTCTGCACTTCTTGAAGTTTCAGCCTCATTTGATTCTGGATCAAATCTTGGCCCTTCTTCTACATGATCCTGCACTCTACATCTAGAGTCAACTTCATCAACAATTTCTTCACAAACTTTTACCTTTGCCTTTCCTTTCCTTTGTATTTCTTCAACACCTGTATACTCATTTGGTGATCCTGTATACCACATATTTTGCTCATCAAATGTCACATCTTTAGTAACAAGAAATTGCTTTGTGGATGGACTCCACAACCTGTAACCCATCTGTCTATCATCATATCCAATAAACACATACTTCTCTGCTTTTGGTTCTAGCTTATGTCTTAATTGTGAAGGAACATAAGCATAAGCAATACATCCAAATACTTTACAATGATCAAGACTAGGTTTCTTACCCCACCATGCTTCATAAGGGGTTCCTCCATCCAAAGCTTTGCAAGGCAACCTATTCACAAGATATGTTGCAGTGTTAATGGCTTCTGCCCATAAGTAATTTGGACAATTCTTTTCCTTCATCATAGCTCTTGCAAACTCTACAAGAGTCCTATTCCTCCTTTCTGCTACTCCATTCTGTTGAGGGGAGTACCTGCAAGTTACTTCTCTTTTGATACCTGCATTCCACAAATAATCATCAAACTCTTTTGAGAAATACTCTCCCCCTCCATCTGATCTTAACCTCTTTAGCTTTTGTCCTGTGATCCTTTCTGCATAAGCATGGAAATGTTTGAATGTCTTGAAGACTTCTGATTTATCCTTGATTACATACAAAGTAATCCACCTGGTTGCATCATCAACAAACAACACATAATATCTGGATCCATTTATGCTATAGTCCCTTGAGGGACCCCATACATCTGTATGAAACAATTCAAGCATATTTGAATACTTGTATCCTGATTTGTTATAAGAACTCTTATGTGCTTTACCTAATTGACAAGCTTCACACTTGTACACCATATGTTGCCCTTCAATGTTTGGCAATCCAAGCACCACCTGATTCTTTGACATCTCCTTTATAGCTCTCTCATTGAAATGACCTAGCCTCTTATGCCATAGGTCTAATTCAGATACCTTTTGACCTCCATAGGTAAACAATGCATGTCCCACATTACCTTGGACTTTGAGAGTGAACAATCTTCCTTCCTTTTTACCTGCAATTATGTTTCTATATCCCTGATTTGGATCTTGTACATAAACACCATCATTTGTGAATCTTACCTCATATCCTTTCTCCACAATTTGCCCTACACTTATCAGATTTTTAGGAATAGTAGGAACATAAAGTACCTTGCTCAGAAGTGTACTTCCACTCTTTGTCTTCACTGATCCAATGCTCTCCACTTTATGTTTGGTATTGTCACCTGTTTGAACTGTATGTCCATTTACCCTTGCTTCCATATCAGTCATCAAAGATAGATTCCCACTCAGATGGTTGCTACACCCTGAGTCAATATAAAATACTCTTTGATCTTCTCCCATTGATTCATGAGTTGCATTCAAGATAAGAGTCATGTCATCCTTCTGATCTGATGCATAATTGTAATAATTATTGTTGTAGGACTGAGATTGGAAGTTTCTTCCACCTCCTCTACCATATGATGTCCTACCACCTCTTCCTCTGAAATTGCCTCTTTGGTTTCTGCCTCCTCTACCTCTTTGACTATAATTCTGATTGTTGTATCCTCCACTTTGATTATTATACCAACAATCATTTGCCAAATGATTTGTTCTGGCACAAATCCAACAAGCTTTAGCATTATCTTTGTTCTTACCTCCTCTTCCTTTACCTCTGAAATTTGTCTTCCCTTTTGTGAAGTTAGCTTGATTTGAATTCCCTTCATCATCATTTGATTGCTTTCCCTTGCCATTCTTTTTCTTGTCCTTGGAGTACATAGCTTGACTTGTACTTCTATCATTGTCTCCTTTAAGATCCTGCTCAAAGGTTAGCATGTGTCCTAGCAATTGATTAAGGTCAGGAGTAAAATGATCAAGTGACAACTCTATGGACAATATAAAAGGCTTCCACTTCTCATCTCCTCTCAAACCTGTAAGTATTTGTCTTACCAACTTTTCCTCTTCAATATCTTCATCCACTGCTCCCAAGCTATCTGCAATATCTTTCATCCTTGCCACATAATCTGAAATTGATTGTGAGCTCTTCTTCTTGAAGGTTGTGAACTCAGCCCATAGTGAGGACTTCCTTGACTTAGTTGTATTTTGGAAATGCTCTTCCAAGGCATTCCAAACATCTGTAGCACTTTCCAAACCTCTGATGTGAGGTAAAAGGTAATCATTTACAGCCATGTAGATGATACTCCTTGCTTGAGCATCCTTTCTCATCCAAGTCTTCAACATTGCAAGTTCTTCCCTAGTAGGAATACTTGGATCTGCAAACTCTGGTTTTTCTTCATCTCCTGTAATAAATGATATAAGATCTTTGCTCATGAGGTGTGCTTCCATCCTCATGGACCATGCTGGATAGTTCTCCCTATCTAGCTTATCAATCTGCAAGCTTTCTCCCATCTTGTCTCCACCTGTGTATTGAAACTTCAAGCTTTACAAACAATGTATATACCTTTACTTCGAATTGAACTCCTTTTGCCTTTCTTGATGTCAATTTGTCTTCTCCCCAAGCTTTGACTCCAAGCTTTCACTTCTTGATCCTTCAAGTGTTGAATCTCTTGAATCTGCAGCAGTCGGGATCCTCCTTTTCTTGAAATTGATGTCTCCTGCTCTGATACCACTGATGGAGAATATTAATCTCCAAAAGAACAACTTACTCTTGTGATTAGAGCACCTCTATACCAAGAATAAGTCAAACACTTCACTAATTTAGAGGATCAATTGCTAACTTATCAGAAATTAACAAATCTGTGAAGAAGATGATACACAGAAAAGTCTGCTGCATTGTTCATTCACATTGACCTATCAAATCTGTAAAGTTTTTTATGAAACTTTGTACGAATCATCTCCTAGAGATTGCGCATCTACTCCAAGTTGAATCACTTCAAAAGGTTAAGTATAACTTGAGAAATTGATTTCACAAGTTACCTATGTCAGAAACTGTTATCCAAAACAGTCGACTTTACACCTGTAACTTTTAAGACTTGGCTCTCCTTGAATAGAACCCGTTTTACAAAATGCTTCTAGACATAAGTAGCTTATCTTCCAACTTAAAGATTAAGCCCTCACTCATGCAAAACTTTAAACTGTGCTAGGAGAAATGACCAAAACATTAACTTCGAAATCTGCGCCTGTTTTAGGAACTAGTGAATACACTTCACATATGAATGTTCCTACACTCAATTCACTCAGCCTGATTACAATTGGAAGCTGAAACTTTGCACAGAGGTCAAGCAACTCTCAACTTAGACTTGTACAAAAGCATTCCACAATTGATCTACTGTAGAAGGAGAACACGCAGAAACATCGGGCGCAAAAACTTTTCATTTACTCAGAAAAATTACAACTGAGTGATGAGAGCTAACTCAAATTCACTTTCCTCTATCTCATGACTTCTATCTCCCTCATTCTTGACATCTGACTATTGTCACATATGTTCTCATTTGCTCTCATACATGCCCCGACTTTTCTCAAGGTATTTATAGATAATTTGTACATAATTCTTACTGAACAAAAGATCTAATGCATCTATGACTATGCTAATGTACATATGTGTACACTTCTCTTGTCCTCTGATTGTAATCTTCTTCCACACTTTAGGAATTGATTCTTCCTTCATCATTTGATCTTCCAAGCCTTCAATTGGTGATTGGTATGCACCAACAATAGATAGATAGATATATAGATAGGTAAATAGATAGATAGATAAATAGATAGATAGATAGATAGATAGATAGATAGATAGATAGATAGATAGATAGATAGATAGATAGATAGATAGATAGATAGACAGATAGACAGATAGATAGATATATAGATAGATAGATAGATAGATAGATAGATAGATAGATAGAT
>CM035419.1:186005873-186008373 GCA_020310875.1 Ceratopteris richardii
CTCCTTCATGAACACTTAGCTTTTGGTTAACCTCCATTGGAGTAGTAGATACCTTAGCATCCTGCAAACCAAACTTCTTGACCATATCCTGTACATACTTCTTTTGAGTAATGTATATACCTGAGTTTGTGTAGATCAATTCAAGACCTAGAAAATATTTTAGTAATCCAAGATCACTAATCTTGAATTCTTTCATCATCTGACCCTTGATGTGTCTAATCCCATTGACATCATTACCTGTAATGATGATGTCATCAACATAGACACATAAGTAGATTACCTCTGTACTACTTCTCTTTATGAATAGAGAAGTGTCTGCTTTGCTCATCACAAATCCTTGGTCTTGGAGGTAGGTGGTCAATCTGTAGTTCCATGCTCTAGGTGCCTGCTTCAAACCATACAGAGCCTTCTTCAATTTACAAACATAATGTACCTTTTTTGGATCTTCATAGCCAGGTGGTTGTGACATGTAGACTTCTTCTGATATCCATCCATTTAGGAATGCATTCTTCACATCCAATTGGTACATGTTCCAATTCTTGGATGCAGCTACACTCACCAATACTCTGATAGTTGGCATCTTGGCCACAGGAGAAAATGTCTCCTCATAATCAATGCCTTGGGTTTGTGCAAAACCCTTGGCTACCAACCTAGCTTTGTACCTGTTGATAGTTCCATCTGAATTCTTCTTCAATTTGTAGATCCATCTGGATCCTATTACCTTCATAGTATCCTTCTTGGGTACCAAGTCCCAAGTATCACTCTCTTGGAGGGCTTCTATCTCCTCATCCATGGCTTCTCTCCATTCTGGCTTTGTAATTGCTTCTTCATAGGTACCTGGTTCTTCATTCAACAAATCTTTTGCAAGGTATACAGAATGTTTGGTTACAAGTGATGTGTCATACCCAAATCTGATAGGTTTCTTCTTCTCTCTCTGAGATCTTCTCATAGCTTGAGTAGAAGTCTCTGCCTTGTCCTCCAATTGCTTCATTTTCATCTTTCCTTTGGACTTCCAAGCCTTGAACTCTTCAAGGTTGATGGTATCATCATCTGAGCTTGAATCTTCTTGCTGAGTAGGCTCTTCCTTGGTAAGCTTTGGAAAATCTTCCTCCATGTCATAAGGTAGACTCACTTTCCTGCATTCATTCTCATACCATGAGTCATTCTCATCAAATATGACATCTCTGCTTACCTTGAACCCTTTGTTTGTGGGGTTGTAAAATCTGTATCCTTTTTGGTTCAAATCATAACCAATGAAGATACATTTCTCTGCCTTTGGGTCTAGCTTTCCTCTTACCTGTGAGGGAATATGCACATATGCTACACATCCAAAGATTTTGCAATGATCTAGAGAGGGTCTCTTACCATGCCATGCTTCATAAGGTGTCATGCCATCAAGTGATTTGGATGGCAACCTATTGATGAGGTAAGTGGCAGTGGACACACTCTCTGCCCATAGGTAATTTGGTAATTTTTTCTCATTGAGCATAGACCTAGCTGTTTCCACTATAAGTCTATTCCTCCTTTCTGCTACCCCATTTTGTTCTGGTGAGTACCTTGTAGTGATCTCTCTCTTGATGCCTCTTTCCTGCAAGAAATCTTCAAACTCATTGGAGAAGTATTCTCCTCCACCATCTGATCTTAGCCTCTTCAAACTTCTACCTGTTTGATTCTCAACAAGTGCAAGATACCTTTTGAAACAATTAAACACTTCATCTTTATGCTTCATAAAGTACAAAATGGTCCATCTGCTATAGTCATCAATGAAGGACACATAATACCTTGAACCAGAAATGGAAGGGTCCTTGCTAGGTCCCCAAACATCTGTGTGTACCAAGTCTAGGTAGTCTTCATGCATGAAACCTTTTCTTGAGTAGGGTAATCTGTGAGACTTACCAAATTGACATGATCCACATTTGTAAATCATGTGTTGCTTGGATACATTAGGTATCCCAAGCACACACTGATCCCTGCACATTTGCTTGATAGTCCTTTCACCTATGTGCCCTAGTCTTTTATGCCATATCTCTAACTCTGAGAGTGTCTGATCTTTATAATTATACAAAGCAATATTTTTTGTATCTTCTAGCTCAAATGTAAATAATCTACCTGATTTCTCCCCTTTGGCTATCCTCCTGAATCCTTGTTTTGGGTCCTCCACATATGCTCCATGTTGTGTGAATCTGACCTGCAAACCTTTCTCCACAATCTGACCAACACTCATCAGATTCTTAGTTATTGTTGGTACATAGAGTACCCTGCTTAATAGGTTCTGATTACCATCACATGTCTTCACATTTCCAATTTTGACCACAGAGTGTTTAGTGTCATCACCTGTTTGTACCTGATGTTTGCCCTTGGGCTCTTCCAAATCAGAAAGCAATGCCACATTGCCAGCTACATGGTTAGAACATCCTGAGTCAATGTAAAATAAATGATCATCATTTGTACCTATCTTGGAGGTCATGTTCATGATCAATAAGGAGTCATCTTGCTCCTC